>CAUYRH010168196.1:0-57310 GCA_963574655.1 Perodicticus potto | reverse complement strand
CAATTTTTATTTAAAAAGTTAAATGTAGTACGTATTAATAAAAAGCTTTTCGAAATGAAAAAGATTGTATATGAAACCAGCACATTGTACCCCATGATTGCATTAATATACACAGCTATGATTTAATTAAAAAAAAAACCTATAATGAGATACCACTTACTACCCATTGGGAAGGCTGTTTGAAAACAAAAACAGAAAATAATAAGCATTTGTATGTATGTGGAGAAATTGGAACTCTTGTGCACTATTGGTGGGAATGTGAATGATATGGCAATATCATAATACCTCAAAAAATTAAAATAGAATTACATATGACCTAGCAATTCCACTTCTGGATGTACATCCAAAAGAATTGAAAACAGGGTCTCAGAGAGGTGTCTGTACACCCATATTTTTACAGTAACATTATGTATAATAGCTAAAATGTAGAAGTAACCTAAGTGTCATCTGTAGGTGGATAAGCAAAATGTGATACATATATACCCACAATGGAATATTATTCAGCTTTTGAAAGGAAGGATGTTCTGAGATATGCTTCATTATAAATGAACTTGAGGATATTATGTTAAGACAGTCATGAAAAGACAAATCAAAATTCCTACGATTCCACTTTTATGAGGTACTTACAGTAGTCAAAAATCACAAAACAGACAATTGAATGGTGGTTGCCAGGGTCTGGAGGTAAAGATGGAAATAGAGAATTATTGCTCAATAGGTATAGAGTTTCAGTTTTACAGGCTAGATTGAGTTATGGATATGGGTGGTGGTGATTGTTGTACATTATTAATGCATTTAACATCACTTAGCTATACACTTAAAAATGGTTAAGATGGTAGATTTCATGTTAGAAGTATTTTAACAAAAAAAAACCTGAAAAAGAAAATGGAAAATAATAAATTCTCTGTCTAGTGTCTAGAGGTGCATCTGTTTTATAGTCTTATTCTTTATACCACTGCTTCTCCAACCTTAAATATTAGTGGTATGTCTTGCTATCATGCAAATTCTGGATTCAATAAGTCTAGAGTGGGGCCTAAGATTCTTCATTTCAACTTCCAAAGTGAAGCCGATGTTGCTGGTCCTGGCCCTTGGCCCCAGATTTTGAGGGAAAAGGTTTTATAAAATTTATAAGGTAAGATAAACAGCATTTGAGATTCAAACCAAACACACTGAATAATTAAATGGCAGTTGCCTCAAAATGAGATGGGACTCAATAGAATTGAAGATGTGCTCTTTCTGAACAATAATATGACACTTTCTAGAAAGACTGAGTCTTGCTTTATTATCTATTGCTACATAACAAAATTATTGGCTTAAAACAATATCAAATGTTTATTTTGCTCATGAATTTGAAATGTGGGCAAAGCTTTGCAGAGATAACTTATCTCTGTTCCACATGGCATCAACTGGGACAATTTAAATGGGGACTGGAGTAGCCATTTACAAAATGACTCACTGTGTGGTTGGCTAGTTGATGCTGGCTTTAGCTGTGAATTAGCTGTGAGCTCAGCCAGAGCTGTGGCACAACAGTCTTGGATCCTCTCTATATGACACCTCCATGGGCTGCTTGAGCTTTCTCATAGCATGATCACTGCTTTCCAAGAGTAAGTATCTCAAGAGAACAAAGACAGAAGGTGCCAAAAAAAAGTGTATATACATTTTAAGAAAAGAAAACAATTGTGTTAAAATGGTAATACTCATTATACACAGATAACAGAAGATAAATACAAGTCACATTTGAGCACCTCTTATAATTGCAGAAGTCAAACATGACTTGAGTATTACAATTTTAATACAGGTTTTCCTTTCTCAAAATGTGTATACATTTTTTGGCATTTTCTGGTAGATAGCATTTTTATGACCAAGCCTGTGCTATTAATTATGGTACATTCTGTTATTAATTGACATGGTCATAAAGGACTACAAGAAGAGTGATGGAAGACTCTTCCTCTTGAGGGTGGAATGGCAAAATTCTATAAGAGCATGAGGAATGGAGCATAAGATCATGGTCATCTTTGGAAAATACCACCTATCATACCTATCCACCCCAAATGCTTTAGGAACAAATGCTAAATTTATTAAAATGCAAAATTCTCTAATGCTAGCCCATTTCCATTGCCATGTATATATGTTTTAGGAAAGAAAAAAAGAAATATAAAACATATTGGAAGAATTGAGAAAAAGTATAAAACACCAGATAATTAATGGAGATTAGAAAAAAACAAGAGGGAAATAGGTTAAAGAGTAAAGATAGAAGTCTAAAAAGGAGATAAAATGCAAGACCTCATCAGAGAGGACTTGGGGAGAAGACTAGGGGCAAGTTCATATAATGAAGCATATGTCAGAATGTCCTTGCTTTCCAAGGCTGAATAATATTCCATTGCAGGTTCATATGTATCACATTTTGCTTATCCACCTATGAATGATAGTTAGGTTACTTCCACATTTTAGCTATTATACATAATGTTGATGTGAATGTGGGTGTACAGACACCTCTCTGAGACCCTGTTTTCAATTCTTTTGGATATCCTTGACTTACAGAAGCAATCATACTGCCTGATCTTCCATTTGCCAACTTATGTTTCTACTCCTACAATTTGAGGTCTAACTCCCGTGAAAAATACACTTGGGGCTGTTCCTCGGGCCTGATCAGTATCCATGCAATTTTAAGATCATCATGACAATCAGATCTCCCAGTAAACAAATGCTAGTAATTATAGAATGAGACATGGAAACAAAAGGTCCCTCTGTTCACATAGGGTCCTTCAAATTGGCTCCTCACACTTCTTCATTTGGTCTCCACATTGTCCTGATAAGTGGGACATGGGAGTCTAAAGCAGTGTGAGAAAGTCATTGCATACTCAATGATTGGTGCATGAGGCAAGGTTTTCTGCATCTTTCCCTGAAGCAGCATTTCAAAGACCAGAAGAGAAATATTTCTACCGCAAAATTCACATAACTTCCTTTCAAACACAACCACTGAGCATTCCTACACATTGGAAACTCACCACCTCTCCACTCTTCCTCTACACCACTCACTTCAGGTGCAAAAGACAAAGATTTCCTCATGAAGCACCATTGCCTGGTACATGAGAATGTTCCACTTATGCTATTGGGATGAGTTCCTGGAAGGAAGATGAGGAAAATGATCTGTACTTTTCTTGATTTCTACCCAGGCATGTCTGTTCTGTAGGCGTCCTGGAGTTCTTCCCAGAAGGCAGATCTCAAAATCTTCAATGCCAATCATGAATAAGAGTTTCATTTACTTAAAAGAATAAAACCTGTTTGGTGTTGTGAATATGAATGAAAAGTGCCAGGTTAAAAGGACCATTTGCCAATCTTCACCTATAATAGAGTCCTGAAAGAAAGGACCAGCTCATTCTCCCCTCTCCCCTTCCTTCTATTTTCTACACCGATCCCTTCCCATTTACCAAAAGAATCAGGACGTCTACCAGAGAGACAGCTGAGTTGAGACTGGGTTGCTGCCTAAATGTGTGAATTTGGGCATGTCAGTTAATTTCTCTGTCTGTTGCTCCTACACCGAATTAGAATAAGAGTCTTTATCCCTCTTTATCTTCTTTTGAACTTTGCCAAAGAAAGGCACTATAAAGATGCTAAGGAAAATACTGCCAGCAATTATAGCTACCCTGTGAGGATATACTATGTGTTCTTAACACAGAAAGTCTAGAAGTAAGGCCTTTCTTATTATCATTAGGCACACTACTTTGAAATATTAAAGAAAATAAAGATAGAATACTAAATGTTAAAACTATGATACTGAAGATGAGCATTATGAAGCCATGAAATCCTTAGAATGCCCCTGCTTCAGTCTGCTCAGACACCCCCTCCCTCCCTGCGTTTGTATTTCAGACAAAGCAAGCTTTACCAGTATGTGGTCTCTTGGCCTCCTAATCTAAGGGAGGAAGAGCCTGGGAGTTCACATTCAAGCTGGAAGTTCTAGCCTTAGGGCATATTCAATAAACCATATACCTAAAATAGTTATGCCAAAGAAATCATAAGCAACTTGGATATGGCACCTAGCCTCTTTAAGCCTCTGTATTAATTTGTTAGGGCTGCCATAACAAAATCCCACAGACCAGGTGGCTTAAACAAGAGAAATTTATTTTTGCACAGTTTTGGATACTAGAAGGCCAGGATCAACAGGTTAGCAGGTTTGCTTTCTCCTAAGGTCCCCACACTTGACTGACAGACAGACACCATCTTACTGGGTCCTCACATGGCCTTTCCTCTGTGCATGAATTTCTGGTGTCTCTTCCTCTTCTTATAAAGACACCAAGCATACTGGGTTAGGGCATACCCTTCAGGTCTCATTTTAACTTAACACGTTAAAGATCTTATCTTCGAATGTAGTCACATTCTAAGGTTAGGGCTTCAACATACAGATTTTAGAAGAACACAGTTTAGTCCATAATAGCCACTTTAAGAAGTTTATAAGAAGAACATGACTTATTGTAAATAAGTCATCATTCAAATATTATGTTATTAATATTCTTGTTATTATTATAATTAATATTATCTCTGACATATCGTCAGTCTCCCAAGGAAATCTGAATTTTCCACCTTCGTAAGAATTATATCATAATTGTTACGTTACTTAAGATGTTTAGATCCAAATCCTGGCTCCACCACTTGTTAGCTATGTGACCTTCAGAAATGGTTAAGAGTTCTAAGCCTTAATTTCCCTATTTATAAATTAAGGATGGTAAAATTAGCACCTACTTTGTAGGGTTGTTTAAAGGGTTGGAAGAGGCAGTGCATTAAGGTGACTAGCTATTAGTACATGCTCAATAAATTAGAGTTGTAAATAATAGCAGTATTGACCTTGTTGCTGCTGCTGCCTTTTTCTCAACCAGCAGAAGTCTCCATCATAGTCAATAAGGACTAGCTTCCCTGTGAAGGTCTGCACCACAGCTGCCAAGCACATCCACTGTTGGCAGAGAAAATAGTGAAAGAATTACCACCCTGTCCAAAGTGAGGGGAAAAAAATTAAAACAAGAGAACAGGAAATAGTTGAGATCCCACAATAAAAATTTATTTATTTATTTATTTTGGCCAGGGCCAGGTTTGAACCCACCACCTCCAGTATATGGGGCCGGTGCCCCACTCCTTTGAGCTAGAGGCACCACGCCCCCACAATAAAATTTTAAATGAAAAAGTGACCATAAATTAAGATTATCTGTTTCTAGTACTGACTTTTGCAAATATTGCCCTTAGTTGCATCTCACTTTAGCTCGTTCTAAACCAGAGTTTAGAAAACTAAAGAAAGAAAGAATACTCACATATATTACAGAAGAACAGTAAGAATAAATTGGCAAATGTTTGTAATGTTCTCTGAAAACAATAAGTGCAATTAAATAAACACTTGACGTTTTTCATATAATTAACCTTATTTCATCTTTATTACCAGCTATGCTCCGTGCCTCAGTTTCTGCTTACACTGTAATATAGTTCCTTTAACCTTTTGCCCTCGGACAAGCTTATACCTCCAAGTTCAATTATTCTGCCAATTATGTTTTAAATTGTACTGATTTCCATTAACCGCTTGGGTATCAATTTGTTGATCTATTCTTTCTTCTGAGCCAATCGTCTTTGTACCCACTGAAAGCTAACGGCAATTAAACTGAGGACGGTGAGAGTTATTTAAGAAAAATTAAAGGTAAAAATAAAGGTAAATAAAGTGGGAAGACTGGAATTTAAAAAGGTACTGAGGAAAAAATACACATGTACTAAAAAGCACAGAACCGGAGCAGATAGAAGCACAGAGGGAAAAGAGAGCGAGGGAGACAGAGCCTGCTCATGCCTACTCCAGCTCTCTTTCAGCACCAAGGACAGAACCTCTCGGCGGGTGACCCTAGCAACGTTTAGTTTAGGATCCCTCCCAAATCCTCTAGAAAAAAAAGGATGCATTCAAAAGCAGCTATAAAACATGCACCAAGGTCTGATAGGGTAGCTGGAAAAGCAGCACACAAGTAATTTCACCTTAGAGGCAAAAATGGGTGATTTTCTTTCTGTTCATGTACATAGTTTCTGTGTCCTGGGAAAGGCAAAGTTTGCTTTGCTTGGGTATGTCTGCTGTCAGTAAATGGCTGCAGGGACTGAAGTGCTAAACTCCACAGTCTCCAGAAACCAGAAGAAATTTTCAGGGTAAGTAATTTTTCATTTTGTTTCTAATTTAGTCCATCATGTTTTCCTGGAAGTTTATTTAATCAGCTTGGGGTTCTGTGGTTCGCTAAGAATATGCAGCAAAACTCTATACCTGCTCTTATTTAAAAACCTAAAACCCTAAAGATACTGTTTTTATTTTTTTCCTAAGTGGTTGGACAGTAAAAACCTATTCTCTTCTTTTCTTTTTTTTCCCTGAAATTGTAAACTCATGGGTTGTAGAAGCTATATCAAGGCAGGATTAAAAGATATAAAACAAAAAGCTGTTATTATTCCTGGGATTTGCATGGAAGTTAATTGTATTCCTCTTAAGGGTTTTACTTAATTGTAAGGGTCTGTTATTTTAAACTCCCCAATTCAATACCCTAGTAATCCAGGGCTGACGGTTTTGAGAGGCATTGTTTTCAATGGCTCTATTTAAAGTCAGCCTATTTCCAAGTCAGAATACAATTATTCCCAACCGAGATATGTAGTGGCAATAATGATTGTGTATGTTTTTATGATGATATATGATTTTTAGCATATTGTTATTTAATTGTGGGACTTTCATTACTTATCATAGCTTATAGGGTCAATGGACATAACTGCAATTAGGCATTTCCTTCAGTTCATCCATTTAGCTTAGTTGAACATCATCAAAATGCACACACACAAAATAATGCAGAAAGAGCAAAGTGGAACTTGGATTCTAAACTCGTTGTGCATGCTTGTTTGCATTTTGTTGGTGAAGCCTTTCACTTACTGATACTAAAAGGTCAGTAAAACGTCTGTCCTTAGGTAAGAGTGAAGAACAGCTGCTTGACGTGACATTAGAATCTCTGATAGACAAAGAGAAGCAGAGATAATTGAGGAAGATTATTCCTCAAGCACGTGTTTATTTATAGTTGTATATTTTCAAGTCTGCATGGTTAGCAGTAGCAGGGATATTGAGCAAGGAAAATACTGACAGTATCCAAATGAGTGCCTGATATTAAACCATCTATACAGAAGGCTGCTTATGAAAGAATACGAATTAAAGCAGATTCCAAATAGATTCTACTCTATAAATTCAGTTTCTATTTCACTGAAATTCATTACCAATACTTGCTTATTGACTGCCTGATCTACTGAATTCCTATCTTATCTTTGATTATAACAGCAGTGTGCTCAGTCTTTAGAGGTTATAAGGGAAAGTGAGGATGTTCTGCTTTGCTGAGCAGTTTTAATGGGGAAAAAAGATATTATCTTAGCTACTGGATCCCAATAAGCAGCTATAGTTTTTTTCTGTACATCTACCCACAATGTAAATGTGCCCAAATACACATATATAAATATACTATATATTCAGTGTACTTTTGAGCCTTCATTAGGTAAATACACTAGATTGCAATTTGCAAGAATAAAATGTCATAGAAATGCTAAAGACTACCTCTAATAATAATGACAATGTAACTCCCACTGGTTCTATCAGCAGTGTGCACCTGCATTGACTTCACTGAGCTTAGTCAGATGATCTGCACAAGATACTCTGAACAAGCGAGATTTTAAAATTAGTACCCATTTCATGTTTGTCTGCCTTACCCCAAAAGTGGCAGAGTTAAGAATATGAGCTCTGGAATCAGACAGATCTTGGATTGAATCAACTCCATCATTTCCTGGTTTGTGACCTTAGCAAGACGCTTAACCTCTCTGGGCCTCACTTTCTTTATCTGAAAAAATGAGATGATGATGGCACCTATCTCCTTCATCAGGTTGTTGCAAGGTTTAAATATGATAATGTTTACAAATGTTGAGTTATAATTATTAATTTTATCCGGCAATATAGCAAGTCTGAATTGAAGCCCAGGTCAGAAAAGTTCTGGAGATGGGTGGTCAGGATGTGACTGAGTGAAAAATTAGAGGTGGCCAGAGCTAGCAATCTGTGGACTGAGTGAAGACGTAGTCGTGGAACTCTGCTATAAAGGGGTTTTGCTCCAGGTTGAAGAAAACTCATCTCCACTTGAGAATGACTCCTGACTTCAACTTCTACTCACAGATGGGATGAATTGTGAGCTTTGGCTTCAGGGAGACCCGAGATCAAAGGTTGGCTTAAACCAGCATCTTATACATTGTGTAATCTTGAAGAAGTTACTGGACCTCTGTCTCAGTTTTTTAATCCACCAAAGGATTATGGCTGCTCATAAATGTTAAAATGAGATAATACGTGTAAAGTCCTAGCATCTGACACACAGTAGCAACCCAGAAGTAGTTGCCTTTAGAAGCAGGTTGAGGTCTCAAGGTGCTTTTGTTGTGTTTGTTTTTTGCTTATCTCAATATCCTTAAGGAAGGAGAATAAATAATTAAAATCCTGTAAATCCCACAAATGTTCCAGGCAGACTGTCATTCAGTACCAAAGAATTGAACAGCAACAGAGAAGGATGTATGTCATAGCTGATGGGGGCCTGACCACTCTCTGTTCCTCTGCTTTTTAGAATAGATTATGCACTCACTCTAAGAGGTGCTCAAACAGACTGTAAAAGATCAAGATAAATCGACACTTTATAAGAAAGTTAAAAGCTCATTAAAATCTGTACATAGTGCTGCATGTAATGAATCTTAAAAAAGAGTGAAGCCAGCAGTAATCCCCCAGTCTTTGCCTTCTATACTTTCTAACCCCCACATCCACTTTTAACGCCCAGCACTCTGCTGGTCACCAGTGATATGCTTGTTCCCAAGTTCATTAGACACTCTCCAGCTGTAGCTTATTTGACCCCTTCACCTCTTCCCGCTTTTCTATTAGCAATCAAGCTACTCTATTTCAGGTGCTATTTGCCGGACATTATGCAAGGGCAGTGATTCTTTTGACAATGTTCAGAAGCATTTTTGGTTGTCATGACTTGGGGGCTGGGTGGGGGGGTGTATGATACTGGCACCTGGTAGGTAGGTAGGTAGGTGTTGGGGATGCTGATAAATAACCTACAATGCTCAGGATGACCCCACAGTAAAGAATTATCCATCCCAAGTTGTCAATAGTGCCAAAGCTTTACATATACAATTTCATTTAATCTTCACAATACCCCTGGGGAATGGGTATGATTATCCCCATTTTGCTGATGAGGAAACCAGCCTCCACTTATGAGTTACTTAGAGAGTGATTATTGAGTTAAGGAACTCTCTAGACTCTCTGCTTCTCTCTACCTGAGACCAGTTTGCTGTTAGTATATCTATCAGAGGGAAAAAAGAAAGAAGAAAGCCCAGCTGAGCTCTGTGTTGTGTAAGCAACACACAGGGAGGAGGGAGGAAGCTGAAACAATTAGCTGAGAGATAGGGAGTATTCTAGCATCCCACTCATCTCTGCTTTCATCTCACACATCCACAACCTGTCAGAAACTGCCTGGACAACTTCAGCTTACCCCACCTGCTGCTATTAAGAACGTAAGACTCGAGACAGTACAATGTGAAAAAAATAAATCAGAAACCTATGCAGTTGCGATTCCAACATCAGGCTCAGAACTGATTTTCAGACTTGAGGGTTCCCCTTTATCTAATTAGCCATTGACACTAAGCTGTACTATTTTTAAGTAGCTGACAACCTCTCAGCAAAGTAAAAAGTTCAGCAAGATGGTAACAAACACCACAAGTTTTTATGCTTCCCTCTTAAATGGCAGGCAAGATGAGGCTAAGACATCAGTAGCCAACTGCATGTCCCAGGAAAGGAGGATTCTGGCCACTGCCTTCCAAGGTGGCGCAGTTGTGAAAGGACAATCATCTGAGCACAAGCCTGCCTTAAAAGTGGAAATATCCTTGAAAAATCAGAAAGCATTGTATTTTTCCAAAAGCTCTTGGCAGCTGCAGTACTATTTCCAGGGTAGCAGCTGCCCTTTTCCGAATAATGAGAAAATTATAATTATTATCAAGAATTATTATTATGTTTTAAAATACATTGAGTGCAAACAGTTTGCCAAGATAAAGAATAATTTTTTAAAGCAATTTTCTGATATATTCCAAGTTGGTCACCTCTTTCCAATTATTTGCTCATTTTAACACTTTCATATTCCAGGCTAAAATATCTTAAAGTGAAGTATGAAATGACAGCCATGATGAGGCCAGTGTCCTAATCAAAGGAAAGTTGCAGAGCCAGGATTGAGAATAAATCCTGGACCCCAACCCAGCCTCTATGTTTGCCAGGGCCTAGAGCAAGAATTCCAATGGAGGCCCATACATACTATATTTAAATATTTTGAAGTCATAACCAACAAAGCATTGAATAAAATGTTTAATCCTCCCACCCTGAAAAATATACCATCATAGCATTCTGGAGGGCGAGGCTTGAACTTAGGATTCTTGAGCCCCTAGGACATCTATACACAACGCGAAAGTGCAGAAGAATCTGGGCCCCTTCCTCTGTCCCACTCCAAGGACCCTATCCTTTTCTTTTCCCACCTCAAGCTACACAAAAGGTATTCATCATCCAAGTGCCAACAGAAACTGCCACCAGGTCCCAGAGACCACACACATACACACATGGCACAGTCTGCCTGCAGAGTGACAGATTCAAAATGAGGCCTGTGATGTCCTGGACACAGGCTCTGAGCAGTTTGGGCAGAGAATATTGTGATCTTGGCACTGGGTGTGTGGTCTGATGGGGTGTAGACCCTTAGAGGATCTGGAAGGGTATGACCTCATCCAGTGGGGAGCATATAGCCAGAAGAGGGTGTCTTAGTCTGTCTGGACTGCTGTACCAAAACGACATAAACTGGGCCACTTACAAACAACAGAAATTTACTTCTGGGAAGTCCAAGATGAAAGCACCAGCAGAATCATGTCTGGTGAGGTCCTGACTTCTGGTTCCCAGACGGCTATCTTTCCACTGTGTTCTCACATGATAGGAAAAAAGGTGTTCAGCTCTCTGGAGTGTCCCTCGTAAGACCACCAATCTCATTCATGAGGGCTCTGACCTCATAACCTAATCACCTCCCATTGACCCCCTCCTCTCTCCTGTATCAGCCCTACCACCACCCTGAGAGTTGGTACTTTAACATATGAATTGGGAGGGGACACAAACATTGGGGCCACAGCAGAGACCAAGAGTGCAGCCCTCTTACAGGGCAGAGCTGGAAGCAGGAGTCACTTTTGCTTGGGTTTCAGGGTCCCACACGCCTTAGATCTTCTCCTAGACCCCAGAACTGTGTGAGGATGCATTTCCATTCTTTATACATTACCCGATCTTGAGTATTCTGTCCCAGCAGCACAAATGGACTTAGATAGTTGTGTTCCATTATTCCCCTCATTTCACAAGGAGGGAACTGGAGCTCAGACAGGTAGAGTAATGTGCACAAGGTCCTGCGGTGTCCAGTGTCTGAGCACGGCCCTTTCGATGGCCTGTGCAACCTCTCTAACTCATGCTACTCTGCTCCTCCCATGATTCACTTGGCTTCAGCCACGCTGGCCTCCCTGTCATCCCTTCTGCGTGGTAGCCTTTCCTCTCGGCACCTGCTGTTCCTACTGCTTGAACCACTCTCCCACCAGATATCTGCATGGTCTGCTTCTCTGTGTCCTCCAGGTTTTGATTCAATTGCCAGTTTCTCCATGAGGGCTTCCTGATCATACTAGTTAAAGTCACACTGACACCAACTTACACACATGCAATCCGCACCCCCCTCTTACCTCTTCCTGATTTCTTTTTCTCCACAATACCTATCATCATTGAACATACTACATCTTTTATTTACCTTGTATATTATCTGTCTTCTTCTCCAGAATGGAAGCTTCATGGAGGAGGAATTTTTATCTGTTTTGTTCACTGCTATATCTCCAGCAATAAGGTAGAGAAACGGTATTATATAGGAAGCGCTCAATAAACATTTGCTGACTGAATAAAACAAAAAAAATACCCAAGTAACCAAGATGCAAAGAGCCTGACTTTACCTCTGTTGTTTTCTGTTTCCTCCCAGGACACCCGTTGGGGTCACGCTCCTCTTTCTGGGCTATGGCAACTTTAAGCCAGCTGAGTGGCCACCTGAACTATACCTGCGGGGCAGAGAACTTCACAGGTGCTCACCGGGCCCGTCCACACGCCTACTACGCCCTCTCCTACTGTGTGCTCATCCTGGCCATCGTCTTTGGCAACGGCCTGGTGTGTGTGGCTGTGCTGAGGGAGCGGGCCCTGCAGACCACCACAAACTACCTGGTGGTGAGCCTAGCCGTGGCAGACTTGCTGGTGGCCACCCTGGTGATGCCCTGGGTGGTGTACCTGGAGGTGAGTAGGCGCCAGGCATGTGCTGCTTGTGTGTCCATGCTTTTCTTTGTCTTTCCTGAGCTCCTGGCCTTTGGGGATCAAAGGACTCCTCCAGTGGTCCAGGAGCTGAGGAAGGAAGTTCTTTTTTTTAATGAGAGACGTGAAGCTCGGGGTGGCAGTCACCATCTGATCCTTCTCCCACATCAGAACCAGGGAGCTTAGAATGATTCTGTTCTCAGATCCATACGATCCTGGGAACTGAACTTGAGAGATGGGATGCTTCCTAAAAGGGCCTCAAGTTTATTCTTTATGCCCGTCCCATCTCAATATTGTGGTGCATTTGGGGAGGCAGTCCAGAGTGCATCTTCTTCAGAGTTGGATGTGTATGGAGTGAGAGTGTGCAGGAGAGATATGGAGCTCGGGTGGTAGAAGACATTATCTTAAAAACAAAAAGAAGCCGCTTTTTTCAGTGAATAAGAGGAAGAGATAGAAAGAATTGTCTGCAAATAGATCAGACCTCTTTTGTTAGTGCAGGTGCCCCCATATTGGCTTTTCCCTCCTGATTGCCAGCTCTCCACAGACTCTGCTGCTAAAGGAACAAACTAAACCTTCAAATGTACGTTTCCACGCCTCCATTAGTAGTATAGAGCCTTTGCCAGTTAGACGGTGCAGCAGACCCTGGAGAATTCTGGGGAGAAGCTTTTCTTAAATTCAAAAGTATTTTCATTTGCAAGAGCAAGACAAAGACAGGAGTGATCAAGACAAAACATCCATTTGCTAACAAGGAAATCAGGGTGCCTACATCTGTTCGAGAAATGCATATTCTCACCAAGAAAACATGTAATTACTAAAGAGATTTTTTAAAGAACATCTTAACATACTATTAATATTTCTCCTCTGCACTGTGTGTCATTCTAAAGAGGTATCCACTGAAGGATCAAAATGATGCTATGATTAAGATAAATTAAGATGCATCAAATTAATATCTCAGTTAATGTTAATAGCGAAGGTGACAGTTAAGTATGACATATCACAGGACAGCAAAAACCTTGAACATGGACTGCCTATGCTAGTGCCTATATCAAAGAATGACTGGGAACTAAAATTAGACTTGTGATCTCAAAAGAGAGAGATAAAGAAAGAAAGAAAATAGATATGAAAAGGAAGAGAAGATAAACAAGTAGGCTGATTGGGATAGATCTAAAATCTACGGGAATACTTACATTTGAAAGAAGATATGTGCTTTTTCTCCTCAGGATAATTCTTATGGTAAAGAGTCTTATAATTATCTTAACTTTTCTGTCAACCCACTTAGACTAAGACATCATGAAGTCAGAGGTTATGTCTTTGTTCTTCATTTCCTGTGGTGTAAACACACTCTCTGGCACATAACATGTGCTAAATAAATATCTGATGTATGAATGATGACATGGATCTGCCCTGTAATGTATGCATTATATGGGCAGTTCCAGCTTACACTGTCATTTTATACTTCTACTATTGCAAGCATACTTCCAGGGGGGAGGAAGAGGTGAAATTTTATTATTTTACATTTGATAATAATGAGAAGGAAAAGAAGCTAGAAGCATGAGATAATCTTGCTCAGAAGTGAGGCACTTTAGGTGCCACAAACCAGTATATCTTGGTCAGTGATCACAGCACCCCCACTATCCCCCTGAATTGTTTCTGTTCATCTCTCTATGTTACCAAGTTTCTTAAGTCCAAGTTTCTAGAAAAGGAGGAATGTCAGAAATCCAGTCAGTGGACTTTACTTCTGATGAGCATTTTCAGTCCCTCTAAAATAAAATTCGTCTTTGAGTGTCCATAATAAAGCACTTGGCACTCTTTGGCTACCCATTTATAATTTCTTCCAGGTCTTTGGCTGAACCATATTGGAAAATATCTGTACATACTGGCTTAAAAGATGAATGTTGTGACTTCTCTACACTAGGAAGCCATGACATCCCCTTCTAGCCAAATCTGCTGATATAACTGATGCTCCTGTTGCACTGCTCAGCAGAGAAGAGCAGCTGAGAGCACAGGGAGCCCCTGGAAACCTTGCCAAAGGCCTTACTGAGAGCTCTGTAGTACTATCTATGGGATTCCTCCTATGAGAAGAGCATTGGTAGAGCTCTTGGTTTCCCACCATAAAAACCACTATGCCCTCTGTCACTCAGGTAATTTGATGTAGGTGTTCAGTAATCAAGAACATGGTCAAAATAATCTACATTCCCATAAAGAAGATTTGGGGGAGCAGAAATCTCTCTTCACTGGGAAATGGGCTTTGGGGCCTCTTTTTTGGTCTTACCAACTTGCTTCAAGGCCCAGTCAATGTAACTTAATATCTCTGCATCACTTTCCCCAGCAGTCAACTAAGGATCTAACTCAATAGAAGAGAGGATATGACTTGAAGCAGCTATTATTAACAGATGGCCAGTTAAGATATTAGAAGTTTCCAGTTCAGAGGACCAGGTCTCCCTATCCCACATTAGTATATACTTTCCTTAGTCTTAAATTTTTTCCTGTCTTTCCTTAGAGACAGATGAGATACCTTAATGAGAAAAAAGAGCACTCTGAGCTTTTAAAATATGGACTCTGAATATACAAATCCATGTGTCTAAGGAAGAGCAAAGCGTTGCTCTTACTAACTTGTCCTGACAATGGTCCAGTTTGAGTAAGTGGTCTTGTAATCATATGATTACACCTAAGAGCCTCCTTTGAAAAAGGAAAGGGTTCACTATTGATCACAGAGACTGCTGCAGCCTTGAGGGTCCCCAGGAAGATAGACCCCCAAATTAGAAAAACACCATTTTGTGGACCAAAGGATTCATCAAATTTGTAGCTTCATGTGCTTTGATTTGAATACATCTATATTTCTCAAAGGAAAATTAGTTCATTTTCCAGATACCAATATGTATGAGTTAGGAATGTTTTGGCTGTAAATAGTGGAAACCTTGACTAGTTGTGGCTTAACCACATTTTTTTACTTCTTACATAACCAGAATGGTGGAGGAAGGAGATTGTTAGTGTTAGTTCAGCTACCCCATGATGTCATCTCAGACCAGACTTTTCTATTCTTCCTCTTCAACATTCTTGGGCTGTCATGGCCCCAGCAGCATGGTAGTATTCAAAATTGGTTGGATGAGGACATCAGAAGGAGAGAGAAAGTCCTTCCTCTCCCAAGAGTAGCTTGAAGCATCTTTCTAAAGAACTTCATTTAAGCCTAGTTGGCCAGTACTTAATCATGAAGTCACTAAAGATAGGAAGAAGAAGGAGAAGAAGGAGGAGGAGGAGGAAAAGGAGAAGAATGAAGGAAGGAAGGAAGGGAGGTGGAAGGGAGGGAAGGAGGAAGGAAAGAAGAGAAGAGAAGAGAAAAAAGAAAAGAAAAGAAAAGGCAAAGCAAGGCAAAGAAAAAATGTTTTATTAACAAAATGGTGTAAAGATAGGAAGTTGCTACGGGCAGTCAATACAGTGTCATACAACATTGCCTCTGTTAGAATTTACCAGAATGAATGCCATTTCAACACAAAGTCATGCTATGAGAAAGGCTCAGAACCTACAGTCAGAAGACATGGAATTAAGTGAATAAAATGGAAGTGACAACAATCCTTTCTACATTGGGCTGGTGTAAGGCTCAACTGTTATCGGCTGAGAGAGAGCCTTGATAAGTAAAAAGTGTACTCTATAAATGTTTCAGTTAAGTCACCTTTAGTGACTTACGCTAATTGGCCTAAATAAACAGAATGCACTGGCTGTCACATCAGGAACTTTGAAAGCTCTATGTTAGGATGGGCTTCAGGCACAGTTTGATCTGTGAAGCTCTGGCTCCATTTCTCTATAATTCCTTCAGCTCTGCTTTCTTCAATATATTGACCTTATTATCCTCAGGCAAAAGTCCAAGCCATGGACCTCACATGTGCACACTGCATGGCACCATTCACAGCAGGAGAGAAAATCCATCTCAGAACTTCTAGTAGAAGAGATGTGCTGTGTTTGGACTAGATTGTGCCACATGATTTTTTCTGAACTAATCACCAGAAATGTTATGTGTGGAATGTCAGCTGCTAGGGGATCTCATGAATTCCCAGTGTCCTACTGGAAAGAAAAGACAATCAGTAAGTGTCAATCATCAGTATCATTCTCAAAGTAGCTGGAAGCACTTGGGGATTCCCAGGGACCAGTAACTGACCCATTTCAGTATTCTCTGTCCTGAATCCTAGCAGAGAAGTTCAGGACAAAAGCCATGCGGGTGACCTCACAGAAGGTTATATTTCATAGAGCTCCTGGCTTGACTATCTCTCTTTAATTCAGTTTGTGGTATTTTCTCAAAAACTCTTTTCTGTGCCATATCAAATAGCTCTATCTCAGGTTCCCTCTCAAGTTTTTAATTTCCTGCTTTACAGGCTGCACTCTGGAGCGTTCTTGCCAAACACAAACATCTCATTTTGTTCCACTCGCTTAAGCACCTTTTGTGATGTTTAATGCACTTATATCAGGACAGAAAGGTGGTGTAGGCAGCCAAGGGATGATTTGGAATACTAAATTCAGAGTACTTGGGCTCCAGTATGAATAGGAGAAAAGACTCAAGAGTTAAGAAATGTAGACAAGAAACTAGGGTAGGGTGGTTCAGGCAGGGAAATGCACCACAGAAAAGCAACCAAGGTCAGATGGTGATAAAAGGAAGGAACAGTAATATATTGGGAATGGATGAATCTTTGGGCTTTGTAAAGATAGTGATTATTAAAAAGAATGACATTTACTTGATAACAATTAATACTACTGTAGCGGCCAGGCATGGTGACTCACACCTATAATACTAGCACTCTGGGAGGATCCAGATGAGTGGATTGCTTGTTTAGGAGTTTGAGACCAGCCTGAGCAAGAGCAAGACCCCTTCTCTAAAAAATAGACAGGCGTTGTGGTGGGCACCTGTAGTCTCAGCTACTAGGGAGGCTGAGGCAAGAGAATCACTTGCTCCCAACAGTTTGAGGTTGCTGTGAGCTATGATGCCATAGCAGTCTACCCAGGGTGACAAAGTGAGACTCTGGCTCAAAAAAAAAAAAAAAAAGGAGATTCTCACAATTTCTTCACCAAACTCTGGATTTTTATAAAAGTCATAAATTGTTAAAGCTGAAAGAACTTGAAAATGATTTTTGCATCATTTCTAAAGTGTGCTCCAATCACAAGAAATTCCCAGGCTTGTTCTGATGATGAGGATTTTCTGGGGAGGGTCTGTGAAGTCTGCATTTTAGATGAAGTTCTCTGTAATTTCTGTGCACCCAAACTTTGAGCAGTTCTGAGCTCAGCCTTCATCGGGGGTGTGTTAAACCATTTTGTGCTGCTAGAACAGAATACCCAAGACTGAGTAATTTATAAAAAAAAAAAAAAAAAAAGATTTATTTCTTACAGTCCTGGAAGCTAGGAAGTCCAAGATTTAGAACACATATTTGACCAGGACCAAGTATATCATCATCTCAGGGTGGAAGACAAAAGAGGAAAAGAGAGGCAAAAGGGAGGCAAAACTTGTCTTTATATAAGGACCTCACTCCCACAGCAGTAGCATTAATCCTTTTGTAAGGGAGGAGCCCTCTTGGCCTAATCACTTCTCATTAGGCCCCACCTCCCAACACTTTCATTGGAGCTTAAGTTTCCAACACAAGCTTTTTGGAGGTCACGTTCATACCACAGCAGAGGGGGAAGAGAGAGATTGCTTGTTAAAAATATAGGCTGGTTGGGTCTACCTCAAATCTACCAAACCAGAATTTCCAGAATGGCCCGGAAGTCTGTAGTAATTATAATCATACCCAACCCCACTCCCACCCCAGATGACTTGTGCAACCATCTAGCCATCTGCTAAAATGACATTTGGGAACCACTAATCTACAAAACCCTCATTTCACACATGAAAAAGCTGAGATTCAGAGAAGTGAAAACTCCTAATTTATCCTATATTGCCCTACAGCAACCCCTCCTTATCCCCTCCAAAATGATTTCCAAACAAAAATGGGCTGAAAAGGCCAATTAGGAAGTAATTCTATCATTGCCTTTTGGGTATTTCCCCCAAACAACTAAAACTTCATCTCTTTACAGCAGGAGTTCATAACCTGTGGAGTCCATCAACTTAGATGTAAACAAAATTACTTCCCTATTTTCACTAAGGGAAAATTTAGCACTGTCATGAATGTAGGCATGAACCCACAGCAGAAGAGATCTTTAGTGTCACTGGTTGAACTCACAGGTATTTATATTTTCAAATCACATTATAGTTGTTGTAGACATCCTAAAACATCACTTATATGCATCATTACTTTGAAATTGTAAGAGTTTTGAACCTGCTACTAGATCTTATTATTTGATGAATTATTTAAGTAGCACATATATTTTTATATATGATATATATATTTAAAATATCTTGATAACTATTTTCTATACCATTAGTATCCTCTATGATCTATCATATTTATTTCATGCATTTAAAAACATTCTTTTAAGAAGGGGACCATGAGGCCCCAAAAACCCAGAGCATAAAGAATGTTTAAGAGGCTGGACATGGTGGCTCATACCTATAATCCTAGCACTTAGGGGTGCTGAGGCAGGAGGATCATTTGAGCCCAGGAGTCTGAGGTTCAGACTCAATGCATGAGCTATAGTGAGGCCATTGCACTCCAGCCAGAGTGACCAAGAGAGACTCTGTCTCTAAATAAATAAATGACTTTATAAAAAAGAATGCAGCAGGGCCAGGCATGGTGGCTCATGCCTATAATCTTAGCACTCTGGGAGGCCGAGTCAAGTGAATTGCTGAAGGTGAGGAGTTAGAGACCAGCCTGAGCAAGAATGAGACCTGCCTCTAAAAAAAAAAACCTAGCAGAGCATTGTGGTGGGCACCTGTAGTCCCATCTACTCTAGGGTGAGGCTGAGGCAAGAGGATCAATTCAGCCCAGAAGTTGGAGGTTGCTGTGAGCTATTACACCAAGTCACTCTATTCAGGATTACATAAGGAGACTCTGTCTGAAAAAATAAATAAATAAAATAAAAAGAAAAGAATTCTTAAAGATCCCTGCTTTAGGGACAACCATTTCTGAAGATAAAGTTCTGCCCCCTCACCTCCCAAGCCAATGTTTCCCAAACCCAGGCAAAAAGAATCACATTAGGGACTTATTCTGAGTGAGGCCTGAGAATCATTTTGTTTAACAAGAGCCTCAGGTGATTTGGGAAATGCTGCCTTATAATCAGTAAATTTGGGAAATGCTCCCCTAGGCTGTGTCTGTTGAAAATCAATAGCCAACTTCAGTACCTGAAGACAGGGCTTGCTTACTCTCACCTTCTGTATTGCCAAAGGGAGTTAGTTATATTCATTAGCAAGTGAGAGTAACACCACCTGGCTGCTGTATAATTCTGAAGTGACTTATTCTTTAGAATGTAGGAGAAAGAAGCATGTCTCTGAAGAGCCTTAAATCAATCACACTTGTTCTTTTACTTGTTTTCTGCCTTAATTTCAAAAAGTCAGTTTGCCTTTCATGATCTCCCAAAACTTTGTACCTATCTCACTGTTGGCACTTACCAGATTACATCACAGCTATTTTTTTAGTATCTGTCTCCTGGGCCCTCATTTCAGCCACACCATTCATGCATTAATCCCCCTCACAAGAACATTCTATATTTTGATGCCCTAGGGACAAAACCAGGTTTAATTCATTTCAACACACCCCCCCATGCAGAGTCAGGCACATAATGATCACTCAATAAATAGTGGATATATGGGTAGATGGATGGACAAATGCCAACTCTTCTCCCTACTGTGACATTAGAATGGAGTTCAGTTGTGCACTTCTCAGCAGTGGCATTCCAAAGTGCTGACCTTTGAGAGGTAGAACAGAGTAATGGTCAATATGAATGGGGTTGAAATTCCAACCCCTTTTACAAGCTATGAGTCCTTAGGCAAATTACTCAACCTCTCTCGTTCTCCATTGCTTTATCTATGAAATAGAAATCATATTTACCTTATTGGGTTACTAGGAGATAATATGTGAGAGTTACTAGCAGGTTCTTGGCACACTCTGATGCTCTTTATTGATCCCGTACTACGATTTACTTGGTGTGGAGGACTCCAGTAAAGAAATATTATTTTGTCATTACAAGTCCAACCAATTAGAAACTCATTTTAATGAGTAAGCAGTAGGTAAGGCTAAATGATGGCACCTCAGTGGGAATTACTTTAACCAGCTAATCAGATTGTTTTCTTCTTGACACTTAGCTGAGATCAAGGGGAGAATGGAAATGTTGATGGCAGAATCTGGAGACAGGAAAAGCAGACAACTGGAATGGGATGGCTCTCCAATGGAGGCCTGAAAGCCAGGGGACAGCTTGAGGGCTTTGTCCTTTAGGGGCTAAGCAAGAGGGATGGATAGTAATGAGACCTGCAGTGTGTATACTTTCACCTCCCCCCAATGGCAGTAGCCACCACTGTCTTGTGAACTGTTTTTTGTCACCCTGGCATAGAACCCATCAGGAGGGTGTCACATTCCCTAAAAAGGAGTCCATACAGTCGGCCAGGCAAAACTCTGGGAGGAGCACCTGGTTTTCCTTTCCCCTGTCTACCCACTTCCCTCAACCACTCCCCCGTTACAGGGTGCTGCACGAGCCACATTCTAGTGCCCTATCTGCCTCTACTAGCCCTGTGAACTTTGACAGAGCGCTTACTCTCTCTAAACTTTTGGTTCTTTCTCTGTGAGGATGACAGTAATAGTCCTCTGTCATAGGATGATAATCGCCAATAGCGGCCATGCATGTAAAGTGCTTTACAGAACACAGGCATTCAGGAAGCATTCAATAAATGTCAGCTGTTATTGAGATAGATTACGTCAGAGACTGTTCGTTCTTTCCGCAATATATTTTCATGCCATGCCCTGCTCTAGGAGCTGTGTGTGGAGCAGCAAACATGTAAATGTCCCTGCTCTTATAGGTGTTGGTTAAGTAATAGTCAGTTAATCTCCTATCAGGTAAATGTACAATATAGTCCTCAAAAGAGCTCTAACAGCACATGCAGTAAGAAACAATTCCATTTGCAAAATCTGGAGTTTCAAAATGAGAGAAATTGCTTGAATGGGTCATGTAAGGTCAGTGCCACATATAAACTCTCAATAAATGTAAATTTGTATTAACAATATTAGGATCTCATGATGATCTCTATTTTATTTTAAAATGCCTTGCTTTTCCTGCTATTATAAGTTGTTTGGTATAGTCCCTGTAGTACTTTTGTAAAACCTCTTAATACATATAACATATCTTCCTTCTATGATCTAAGTATTGGTAGATTGACCAGTAGCCGCTTTATGAATGCATGAATAAATGAATACCCAGCAAGCACTGAAGTTCGCTGTTGTCCCACCTATTGTCTCTCACCTATACTAGCCCCCAATGCACATAAACAAGCTGGCACTCACAATTATGCACAAAAGTGGGTTCTCCCCAGTTTAAAATATAAATGTAATGGTACAAACAATGTTGAAATAAAATTTAGCATGCAAAAATCAACTTTTGCAAGAAGCTTTTACAACATGCAACTGTCCTATGTAATAAGCAAAACCATCTTTTTATTCTCCTCGCTCCCTTAAATCACTGTGTTATTATGACTTAGATCAGAATTTTTACATCTCCCTTTTGAAAAAGTTTTTCATGTCAAGGATTCCATTAAATTCATATTAGGCCTTTATTTATATAGAGCCAAGTGGTCAAACTAAAAGAGAGAAGTCCATAACCAAGTGAACAAAAATGATGACTTTATCACCAACCTTAACTTTTTATTCTTGCTTTTAAACAATTGAAAAAAAAATCTTTAGTCAGAGTTTCATTTTCAGAACCTGGAAATGAACGAAGGGTTAAAAGAGAATACAGGAAAAGAAATAAATCCAATGAGAAGAAGTTATTAGGCAAGAAGAGATTTCCTTAGAACCTTACTTTATTAGGATAAAACAGGAATGAAAAGTAAAGTAACCTGGTCTTAGAAGAAGATTCTTAGATGAGAAAACTCAGAGGAAGGCCGGGCGCAGTGGCTCACACCTGTAATCCTACCACTCTGGGAGACTGAGGTGAGTGGATTGCTTGAGCTCAGGAGTTGGAAACCAGTCTGAGCAAGAGCAAGACCCCATCTCTACTAAAAATAGAAAACTAGCTGGGAATTGTGGCACATGCCTGTAGTCCCAGCTACTTGGGAGGCTGAGGCAAGAGGATCACTTGACCCCAAGAGTTTGAGGTTGCTGTGAGCTGTGACGTCACCGAACTCTACTGAGGGCGACTTAGTGAGACCCTGTCTCAAGGAAAAAAGAAAAGGAAAAGAAAGGAAGAGAAGGGAGAGGAGAAAGAAAGAAAGAAGGAAAGGAAAGATGAAAAGGGAAGGGAAGGGAAAAGAAAGGAACAAACGAAAAGAAAAAACTGAGAGGAACAGCACCATTTTTATGCAGTCATTTGGTCATTAACTGTTTCTTTTTTTTTTTTTTTTTTTCTTGAGAAGCTGCTTCAGAGGCTACTGTGTCTATTTTTCACTCTTCCTTACCCTTAAATAGCCCTGCTTAGGAGGAATATCACAAACACTCAGCTACAGCCAGAGGCACAAAGCTTCTCAGGTTTCTCCTGGAGAACCATGGTTCCCAAGAATGGCAGCCCCCCAGGCAGGAAGCTGGCAAATACACAAAAGCCTTGAGGCCCATAAGTGGCCCTTTTCAGACATTCTGAAAATGACATCTCCCCGACATATCTTCTTGCTTCAATTAAGTTATGTGAAAGTTTTTAAAATAAAAATAGAAATGTACTAGAATATAAATTACCTAAATTCTGGACTTTTTATAATTATGTACATGGTAGATGCATGAGGTTGAAAGCACCCTCACTAATTCCACAATCTGTGCTCCATCCCAATCCCCTGGACTCAGCCCTTTCCCCACCTCTTTGTGATCCGGGCAGTCGTGCAAAGGCAGTCACATTAACACAGACTTATTCTATATAGGTTCTTGTAGATGTTGTTTTATGATGTTTCCAAGCTTTAAAACCTAAAGCTGGGTAGATTTTTGCTTTGGAGGTACATTTTACAAAAACCATGCTCTAAGTTTATTTCCAGAGTACACCATGAGCTCTCTACAGGGCGGAGGGCTTTAGAGAGGCAGTTCTGGCACAATACACATCAGGCAGCCACCCAAGTTCTTGTACTACCAGCTGTGCATGTGTGAACATATCACTTCACTGCAAGGGCACCATTGCCTCCTGAGCCTGAACTAGATCAGTGATCTCAAACCTTGGTGTATCTGGGGTGTTTAAAAATGAAGATTCATAGGCCACAGAGCCAGAGACTCTCATTGAGTCCAAGAAGGATGCAGAAATCTACGTTGTTAATGAGCATCCCACTGTGGACTTTGAGAAACACTGGACTAATTGATTTGGAAAATCCCTTCCAGCACTAACATTCTAACATTCTGTGAATTTGTCCTTTCCTTAGCAACAATCTTGGACAGCCTAGTACTCCCTTGATGTCTGTCTGCCCTGAGGTGACAAAAGTACCAACCAAAAGGAGCAGACAGGTGTCAGCATCCTTACTGGTGACAAAAGGAAGACAATGTTGCTGACTGGGGGGTTCTTCCATCTCTCAGAAAAGACTAAATGTCCTTGTTTCTGATGCCTAGGTGACAGGTGGAGTCTGGAATTTCAGCCGCGTTTGCTGTGATGTTTTTGTCACTCTGGATGTCATGATGTGTACAGCCAGCATCCTGAACCTCTGTGCCATCAGCATTGACAGGTAGAGTTGGGATTCCCCGTCCAAGCTTAGGGAGGTGGCCCAAAAGCTGGGGGCGGGGGAGGCATAGGCTTTGCATTTGAGGCCACTGGAATCAAGTAGAACTTGACACTGGGATATTTTCTTTTTCTTTATAAATTATGGGGAACAGGTAAGAAGAAACCTCTGTGACGGGAGAGAATAATTATCTTATTCACTTTCCTGGCTTTTCATCTCCTCCAGCCATTCTGGTCTTCCTTTTCCACTATCCTTTGGGGGTTTTGTGATTCCTAACAGGAAGGCAAGGAAGAGGGGGAGAAGGAGAAAAGGAGAGCTGACTTGGGTTGATATAATATTCTCTTATTTTTTTTTTTGTTTTTGTTTTTTGTCAAAGGGAGGGAAGGAAGGTGAGAGAGAGAAAGGAAAAGAGAGAGAGGCAGGCAAAAATGCATTTTGCTGGGAGGAAGAGAGGAGAAAAGTGGGAGAGAAAGGCAACTATAAAAGCATGGCTATGATCTATATATTTCTCTCAGGGAGTTTAAGGGAAGCAAGTAGAGAATGATAGGTTTTATTTAATTGCTTTTTTTTTTAGCAGGAATTTCTGTATTTCTTGGTTTTTGACTCCACTCTGTGTGTTCCACTTGAGTAATATCACTTGCTATCCATAAGAGTACCTGACTTCCCGGTCCAGAGGTCCCTGTGTTCCTCACTTCCCTTCTCCTTTTGTCTTCCTCTGCTATTTCCCCTCACCCTGCACAAGCCTTAGATTTGCCACCGCTCCCATAGGACACCACCAGGCCCACTGAGAGCCCTGAGGAAAGGAGGCTGCTTCCAAGCCTGAGGCCTCTGGCACCAGTCAAGAGCCTCCAACCTTCTATCTCTGAGTCCTGTCCCTTCTTGCTCACCTTTCACCTCTTTGCTTTCTCCCAATAATATCATCAGTTCACTCCATAATTCCAACAGGTGACACCAGATAAGATCTGTCATTTATTGAGAATTTACCGTATTGTGCTGAACTTTGACATGCATTAACTCATTTCATCTTCACAATTCTTCGGTACCACTACGTATTATTATCTACTATTATTATCACATTTCCAGCTTCTTTGGGTAATTAAGGCATTTGGTGAAGTCACACAGCAAATATGGGGTCATGCTAGCATTTGAATATCAGTCTATTTGATTCCAAGTTGATAATCTTTAGCTTTCTGCTAAGCTCCCCAAATGTCCACCTCTGCCTTCTCCCCTTATCACATTACTGCCTGAGTATCCCACTGGCTTCTACAAGGCTAAACGTTAAGAAGCAGACCACCAAAGCACCAAACCTTCTTGACTTGATGATCTCTTATTGACACCATCTTTCTCCTGGAATCCTGGGTCTTGTTTGACTCAGCTGTCTTCCTAATCTTCCACACCCAAGCAGTCAATATTTACAGACTCTACTTTGGCAATTTCTTCAAATTTGCCCCTACTTTTCCTCTCTGGCTGCCCCCTGCTTATTTCAGGCTTCCATGACCTCTCTCCTGAAATTCTGCCCCTGTTCTCTCGCTGATCCTTCATACCACTATCAGAATTATGCCCCTACAAGGAAAGCCCTAATGTCCACCACCCTACTCACGACCCCTTAGCGTCTCCTTGGCCTATGGAATAAATGTTCAAATTACCTCCACAACCTGGCATTCCAAGTTTTCCACCTGAGGGCCTCAACCTCCCTTTCCAATTTTATCCCTTTCTGGGTTGCCCTACGTTGTTCTTAGGCTCCAAGGTCTAGTGCACACTCTCCTCACACTGCCCAGCATCATGTTCTCTAGATGAACTTGAAGTTCAATAGCCTTCAATTTTCCTTCATGTGCTGAAATGGGAATTTGGAGCCAAAAGAACCAAGGTATGAACATAAAAACCCTTTCCTAAGGAGATCCTGCCAACCACCTAGTTGACTAGATGTTTGTTTGCTTTTTTTGACATCATGTGGTTGGTTATCTAACTGAGAGAAAAAATTAAAGAACATATCCATAATGCTGCAAATAATACCAGTAAAGAGTATGTTTAAAAATAGAGGGGTATGGTTGCATAATTCTGTAAACACATTAAAAAAAAACATTGAATTATATGCTTTAAATGGGTGGACCATGTGGTGTATAAATTATATTTCAATAAAGCTGTTAAAAAGTGAAAAGATAGGGATTTTATAATACTTTTCACTCTGACATCTAAGTACTCTGTGTCTAATATCTGGACATTTTGCACATGTTTGGGGGACTGTGTTATTTACAGAAGTACTGGGCTGAGGGCAGCTGGTGTGCTTTATCCTTGGCTCCACCACCCCAAACCCTCAGACTAGACCTAGCTCCTCAGCACCTGGGAATCCCCTGCTGTGCCCATGACAGGGCCTGGAGCAGAGAGTAGGAAATTGAACCATGCTCTCTGGCTGAAGGTAGCCTAGACTCATACCACAGACAGGCACTTTCAGAAAGCACATCAGAGAATGGGAGGAAGGGAAGAACTGTAGAAAGAGCGTCTGTTACCCGACCAAGAGGGTCCGGCTGCCTGTCCCTGTCAGCCAATATGCAGAGTTGGGGCTAGGACCACCAAACTTTGTCAGAGTCTCTCTTGGAGAACAGTGAGAGTAGACTTTGTTAGACTTTCTCTTGGAGAACAGTGAGAGTAGCCTCTCCAAGACTGTTCTGTTCTTCTATTTCCAAAATTACAGTTTTAGACATAAAAGTTCAAAGCAAAGACCACACCAACCCCTATTTGAAATAATGATCAGTGTAACTCAGTGACCTATTACAACATTCCAATTCAAAAGTTACATCCCCTAAATCAATCCACCTAAACTCAAGATAGGCATCTTTAGGATGGGAACTAAATTTACAAAACAGTGAGACCAGGAGACTTGGGGTGAAGGTCAGGCAGGACCTAAACCAACAAGACCAACTGTGTCATGTCTGCGCAAACCTGCCTGACTCCATCTTATTCTCACGACATGTGCTTTCACATCTCAGAGAGAGGCTGGGACAGCCCCCTACCTGTCCTCCTAATTCCTGACCCTCCTCTCTACCTTCCCAAGACCATGCCTGTACACTCCACTCACATACAATCACACACATGGGGCTGTAGGCCAGATTGCACAAGTTGTGCCATGAACACTGATGTGGGAAAGAAATTCAGCCAGTACTTCCTTCATCAAGCCTTGAGTTGGCCAAAGGAGTTTTGCAAATTGCCAGCCAGGAGAGGGCACCTTTCTCTAATTTGCCCAAGAGCATCATTTTGTTGGCAGCAGCCATGCTTAACACCCATTTCTATTTTCACCAATTAAAACACAACCAACAAGGATAAATCTTGAACTGGCCCTGTCCCATACAGGAATGTACAGCATTCACCTGCCTAAAACCTGAAGGGACCAGCCACACCTTAGATCCCAATGGGGAAGGCGCCTCCCTTCTTGGCACGTATTTCTACATGGCCCAATCCATCATCACCAAGCCTCAAAATGGAGCCTCCTCCTCTAGAATGAAAATAGGCCGTGGAAAAGCTGTCTCCATTATCCTTCACAGCAGTTTGCCATACACAGCATTAAATGCTGTTCATCTGATAACAAATAGCTGGTCAATTCATTAAAAATGCAGTCATTCAGGCAGGCCTTTGGTCTTCACACAATGCCAGTCACCAGTCTGACAAACTTAACCAAATGGATTCAGTATTTTTTAGTCATGAAGCCCCTGATCTGTAATAACAGGGTGGAAAGAGATAGGAAAGAAAAGGAAATGATAAAAGGGTTTTTGAAAGCAAGTAACACGCTATTGTCATTAGATTCTTAGGCATAGCTCTGGATGCTTGGATTAATGCTGCCTTTTCTTTTTTAAAAAGCAGAGTGGGAAGTGCTCTGAGCACAAGCCCCTACCCTCTTGGCTCCTTGCCTCCCCAGGCAGCCAGCTCCCTCCACAACATCCTGCACGGGGGTCAGAACTAACTCAGGGAGAGGGCTGAGAATGTGTCAGAAGAGGAGGACAAGACCAAGTGTTGAGGATTAGAGTCCTCCAAGAGGAGCCTGGGAATAATGCAGCCAAATTCATTCACCAGGGAGTTCTTTAAGTGGCTCTCAAATGGCACCCATCACACAGGCAAGCCTCTGTGTCTGTGCAGCGAGCACAATAGGTGCCAGATGAGTCACAGGCACCTTGGATTTTTCGTTTGCATCTAAATAAGTACTTTATATTTGCAAAGGGCTTTCTAGTCATTTGTAAAAAGCTTTCTCCTTCAACAACTCCACGAGGGGAGTCCACAGAACTAAAGATTTATTGAGCCCCCTGTCTGACCAAATAAAAGGTGGTGAAAAGCAGCCCTCACAGAGCTCTGGGGCTCATTAAACCCAGGCGGGGAGCAGAGTCAGGCCCTCCCGCCCAGGCGGGCCTCGTTCCTCCCCACTGCTAGCTTCCCAAAGAGGCACCCTCATCAGTACACACACGCCCGCGCACACATCTCCCAGTCCACCAGGCTCCTAGGTGAAATTCTGCAGGGTACTGAGACCTTCAGTAGAGCAAGCAGCTATGCAGGCTCCAGTATTCATAGAGCAGACGTGGGAGTCAGAAGCAGCGTCATAGTTAACTCACTTGAGCAGAAATGTGAAATGCTCACACGGGGTCCTGCAGCCTCTTAGCACAGGCTTGGGACTGAAAACTGAGACTCTAGACTTCCCACGGGTCCTCTGTCTAATGCAAAAAGAGGCTCTTCCATTAGTAGAGGTGAGGATGGGCACTTCTATAGGTGCTATTTCCTTGGACTAAATGAGGCACATTTCCTAAGTGTTCATTGCCCTTGAACTTGCATGAGTCTAGAAGCAACAACAACAATAAAAATAGCTACCATTTATTTAGCCTGTACTATGTGCCAGGCACTAAGAGCTTTTCAGTCATTATGATCCTCACGACAACACATCAAGGTAGGTATATTATTCCCATATTACAAGTAAACGTTCTGAGGCCAGACTGTGTAGGTAAGCTTCCCAGATCACACAGCTAGTGCAAGAGTAAGAGTTCAGATAGCCTCTTTCTCACACAGCAGGCTGTATTACTCAGAGATGCTGAGCTGCAAGCCATATTCTGAATCTCCTAGCTCTGGAGTCACACTGCCTGGCTAAAACTCCACGCTCTACAGTTTAATAGCAATGTAACCTTGGCAAGTAAATTAACCTCTCAGGGCCTCCATTGGTAATAGCAACTACCTCAAAGCGTTGTTGGGGGATTAAATAAATTAATATTTTTAAATCACTTCAAACAGTGTTTGGCACATAGAAAGTGCTACACATTTGTTCCCTAGAGAAATTTGACAATGGAATGTTCCCTAATATTCAGGAGTACAAGAAAGACAACGGTAAACTCACTGATATGAACAATCACTGCTCCCTTGAGCTAACATAATAACAATAGTAATACTGTCATTGGAGAGTATACAAAGGTAATATGTACTAGGCCTTGTGCTAAAGAAACAAAACAAAACAACTTTACAGAGATAATCTCTTTCAATATTTATAATAGCTCTGGCAGGGAGGGCTATTATCCCCGTTATATAGATGAGAAAATTGAGTCTCAGAAGACAAACCACTGGCCGCACATTTAAGAAGCAGAGCTGGGACTCAGACTCTTCTGGGTCTGTTTCTGAAGCCCACGGGCTTAACCACTATGCACAATGCCAGTAATCGGGTAGGGCCCAGGGAGCTAGGAGCTCAAACACCCACAGCGGAGAAGAGGAGGGGTCCTGGACCAGGGACGGCAGGACGGCGCGTACAGCGTGTGGCTGGCCTTGGAGTAACCCAGAGGCGCCAAGACCAAGCCTCCCTCTGGGTCCAAGCCGGGCCTGGCCAGCCCTCCGGGGGCTCTGGCGCAGCCCTCGCCTGCGGTGGGTCACTGCAATAGCTCCGAGAGGAAACTGGAGGCTAAGCCGTCCTGCAGGGTAGGAATTCAGGATCCCTGCAGAGCCGCGGGAAACCCCAGAGGCCCGGCTTCCCCTCTTCACCGCCCCACCGAGCCTGGAGAGCCCCCAGGTGAGCAATGAACTTCTCACCCCGGAGGAGCTGGCGGAGTTCTCGCTGCATTATGGTGCCCTCCGATGGCTGATTCCGGAACAGCTTCGATGTCTCAGTCACCGAAGTCAAGCAGGGGGCCTTTTTTATTCTAACAGTTAAAGAGTGTTTTAAACAGAATAAGGGAAAAAAAAACATGTAACAGTGATAAATTGTGGTCTTAACTCTTACAATCCTTACCTAGGTTAGCAAAAATCTTTGTCACAGAAATTTCCCCTGATGCAGACTTTCTTAAACCTGTTGAATCATACTATGCACTTACTGCCTATTTCTGGTTCCACTTCTGAAGTACTTAATCAAAATCTCCAGGGACAAGGCCCGAAAAACTGGATTTTTTTTTCTTTGAGACAAATTCTCACTCTGTCGCTTTGGGTAGAGTGCTATGGCATCATAGCTCACAGCAACCTCAAACTATTGGTCTCAAGAAATCCTCCTGCCTCAGCCTCCTAAGTAGCTGGGACTATAGGCACCTGCCACTATGCGCCTGCTTGTCTTTCTATTTTTACTAGAGATGGGTCTCTCTTGCTCAGGCTGGTCTTGAACTCCTGAGCTCAGGCAATCCACTCGCTTCAGCCTCCCAGAGTGCTAGAATTACAGGCCTGAGCTGCGTGCCACCAAAAAACTGCATTTTATACACACACCCCTCCCAATTAACAGAATCAAGCTAACTGGGAAAACTCAGTTTAGGGCACTCACAGTACCCTCCACATACTAACCACCCTTTCTGAGCCACCTCCTGAGGAAGCCTTTGTCGCAGCAAGGCCTCAGAGACTTGTCCATGCCCTTAAGAAGGAGAGGGGCACTCGGGAGAGCCAACCGCCTCAGAGGTGGGTGATCCAGCTTACACCACAACCTGCTGTGAGACCTTCTTCACTGTTAACCTCCCTGTGTCTCTGATTCCTCCTTGATGAAATGGAGCTGGGGTTCCCTGCATTCACAAATTCATTGAATTAACAGAGCCTCCAAGGAGTTGCTTTAGTTGCACTAAAGCATAGTTGGGAAAGTATGCAAGTCTCAGTGGGGTACTAAAGCCAGCTTCTAATGGGTCTAGCGAGATCTGATTGGCAAAATTTTAGGAATTTTTTGAGCCAGTTTTTAAAGCTTTGGTAGTAGCTTAAAATGGGCATCAAGGGAGTAATTACACCACGGAAATTGGTGAATGTTACAAATTATGACTTTTTTTCACCTGGAGGGCCACTTGTTAGCCATTTACTAGCACACCAGTGAATGCACAAGATAGTCAGGTTCTTTTACATCAAAGGATGTTACGTAAATGGAAGATTGAGACCCACCTGCAGGCCTGGGCAAGGGGAAATGGGTAGCAGCTTTTCTGTTCTCACCCTCAACTAACTGCAGCAGCAGCAGGACTCAGAGATCAGCCTCTCGGCCAAGGTGCCTCAGGGTCACCACTAACAGCAAAGCTCTTTAGGCAGCCATATTTGTCCAAAGCCCAGAAGAGTCCTGAGGAGTGTGAGAGGCCTAGAGGAATGCCAAGTGCTCCTTGCCCTGCTCCTGGGATTCACGGAGGGCTCATAACGTATGTGCCTCAGATGGGGGAGTGGGGTTGTCAGAGCCTCCCTTTGGGTTATTTGATATTATTAAATAAGGACTTATACGTCTCTCTCTTGAAAAAGAAGCTACCATTAGTCACACATCACGGCCAAGGCAAAATCCTGCAGAGTTCACTGTTATCTCAGGATTCACAGTTGACTTTAAGCTGCTCTTTGGGAATACAAATGTTAACACTCTAAAGCCAGAAGCATGAGAGGCAGATCTGGGCAGTGCGGGCACATGGGAGCTGGACACACCCAGGAAGAACGTCAGGGAGCAGTGCCCCATACTCTCTAGCCCTGCATCTGTCCTTTCTCTCCTCAGCCCCAACCCTCAAGATGCATAAGAAAAGTGGAGAAGGCCTCTGCTCTAATCTGGCCTTTAGGTTCACTGGAACTGAGAAGACAAAAAAGTGTTGAGCCATTAATAGATCCAGCTGTGTACCTTAGATCCCCTGAGCCCATCTTCTATGAAAACTCTCCTCTTATGGGGAAGGAGGCCTTCATGACCCATGAGGCAACTGTCAACAGCTTCTTACCATTTAGCCTGTGTATGGAGCTCGATACAATGACTATAAGATGATAGCCATTGAGCCAATCACATGGGGGCATCTCTCTCCAGCCATGAGGCAATTTCAGCAATGAGGCAAGACAGCTGTGTGCAGGAGGGCACTGTCATTGATCCTAGCAGAAATGTTTTGCATTCAGAATCAGAGGTCCCTGTAGTATGGAAAAAACTAAGAAGGTTGCTGGAGACTTAATCTGGGATTAGGGAGTGCGGGATTGAGTTACTCAGGGATGGGGAAGGAATAACAGATTGAACAAAGACACCAGTCTCTGAATCTTGACGAGTGCCCATCACCAGGCCATTTTGGCTGAAACTATGAGCAAATGTCAGGGGCCAATGGTAGGTCAGATTAGTAAGGAAAATTAAGTTTGGCCTAATTACTGCACATTCAGAGGCTTGAACTATACCTAATTTTTTATCTTGCAGTTTCTGGAAGTCAGAACTCTATGCGCAGTGAAAGTAGATTCTCTACTCAGGGTCTCACAAGGCTAGAATCAAGGTATAGGCTGTACTGTGTTCTCACCTGGAGCCCAGGTGAGAACACAGTAACAACTCAGGTTGTTAGAGTTCAGTTCCTTGTAGTTGTAGGACTGAAGTCTTCGCTTTATAAGGGCAGAAATCTTAGAATTCTGCCTATCCTAGACAACTTTCAGCTGGGGAGGGGGGGAAGTACAATAAAATTTATTTTTGGAACCTGGAGGCTAGAAACCAACCAGGAGCTGCAGCCATCATAGAAACCAGGTCATAGGAAAGGCATGGGTAGGTACATGCCCAAGACAGCATAGCAGCGGGTCTCAACCTGCGGGTGGCGACCCCTATGTAACAATGAAAATACATCCTGCATATCAGATATTTACATTATGATTCATAACAGTAGCAAAATTACAGTCATGAAGTAGCAATGACAATAATTTTATGGTTGTGGGCTCCTTACAACATAAGGAACTGTGTTAAAGGATTGGGCATTAGGAGGCATTAGGAAGGTTGAGAAGCACTGGACAGTGGGTAAATTTCCAGTACCCGCCGTCTTTCTGCTTGGAATGTTCCTCCCCCTCCTCGCCTCATGGTTGACCCCCTCTCATACACCCAGCTCCCTGCCATTCTGTGTTGCTTTGCTCCCGCTTTACCTCTTCTTTTGTCCTCTAAGGCATCAGCCAGCTTCTTTCTTCCATGGCACTCTTCATTTTATGCTAACATATTTTTTTTTTTTTTTTGCAGCTTTTGGTAGGGGCTGGACCTGAACCCACCACCACGGGCATATGGGGCCAGCACCCTACCCCTTTGAGCCACAGGCCCCGCCCTGTTTTTTATTTTTTATCATTCATCCACTCTCTCAACTCTAAGCTCACTGAGGACAGAGACAATGCCCCTTTTGTACATGTCTATACAGAGAGAGAGAGAGACTCAATAAATATTGAATGAAAAGTTAAATGAATGAGTGAACAACTGGTATGGAAGGGTCCAGGGAGAGCCAAAAGGTCTGAGTCCTGGGTCAATGTGTTTTTAAGGAATGCAGAAAGTGGAACAAGTAGAACAATTAGTGTGGGGAGCTGGGAAGATCTGTTTTGGGTACTTGAGTTTGAGATGACTATGAAACAATTGTCCAGGTAAGTCCCATGAGGAGGTAGAAATGTGCATGAGTTCCCACAGAAAATACAATGTTCAACAAGAGTGAGGCACTTAGCTTTGACCATGTAAAATCATGAAAGCTGGATTTTAAAATAAGCCTCCATTGGACATTAATCATCCCTATTGCTGAAGCCTCTACTACTTGTGGGAGCTGTTGCTATGAGGGTTAGAATGTATATAAGGATGCAAGCAGGGAGGAAACATCCACTTTGGGCACAGTTCTACCATTGTCTGAAAAACTTCAGGAGAAAGTCAAGGCTCACAAACCAGCACCCAGAGTCTTGTGACTGGAGGGGATAGGACTGCAATACTGCTATGCCAGGCAATCAAGCCAAACTGGTACAGAATTCCCCAGCAACCCAATCTTGCTATATTAACTTTTATATTCTTCTCTTTCTCTGTTCATGTTCCTCAATGACTTCATCTGTCTTTTCTAAACCTTTCTGCTATTTTCCCTCAAACACCCTTTTCTTTCTTAACTTTCTCCAACTAAATTACAGTGGAATCTCTGGAAGTTGACCGTCCAAAGGACTTTGACAAACTGGTCAACATAAGGAGGTGGTCACCATAAGGAACTAGGCCCCTGTACTGATATGTAGGTGTGGTGCATGTCCGGTCTGTGAAAATTAGTTCAACTCAAGGAGGTCAATGTAGGGAGGTGAACAACTGTGGAGGTTCTACTGTATTTTTCTCCAGCCACATGTGTCAACCTGATTATTTCTCTTAGCAACTTCTTTCAATGTGTATCTTAAACAGTTCCCCATGCCCATCTCATCATGCCATCCTCTTCCCCCTTCCTTCTATAGGTACACTGCAGTGGTCATGCCAGTTCACTACCAGCATGGCACGGGGCGGAGCTCCTGCCGGCGTGTGGCCCTCATGATCACAGCCGTCTGGGTGCTGGCCTTTGCTGTGTCCTGCCCTCTCCTCTTTGGCCTCAACACCACAGGTAACAATGATGGCTTCACTTCCAGCATCCACGTGATTCACAAGACCCCTGAGGGGCTACAAGTGGTACTGAACCCTGAAATTTCTGACTCTCCGTCAGTGTACTTTGTGAACGAATGAGAAGGCCAAGGACTCCAAGGCTTTGGCCTTTGTTGGTTATAAATAAAATATAAAGCAAAACCTCATCAATTATTGACATGGGGTAGAGTTCTGCCCTAATTCATGAAAACTCTGTCTTATCTCTATTTGGAAACAAATGTCATTGTACTTATTTGAAGAAATGTACCAGTTAAAAAACCAAGCTCATAGATTAATAATTCAGGTGAGGTTTGCTAAAGAAAAGATAGCAATTTGTAACAGACCTATAATGCAAAATAATGTATCATAAAAGTTCTATAGTTCTGGCTTTTTACTCAATAAGAATAACTTCTAACATTGGAAACTAGTACAGATTCTCAAATTATGAAAGTGTGTATTTTTAATTTTGAATATACAAAAACACTGACTATGCTGTGTGCCACGTGATACAGCTTCTACCGGGGAGATGGACAGTGGTTGGATGGGTGGACAGACAATGTGTACATCTGAGATGTTGGAATTTTAAGTAAATGACACCAACCCAAATTTATACCTCACGGGGCCAGTGCCTTCTGTGACTGTACCTTGTCCATCTTGCAGCCTCAGGAGCTTTATGTATCCAATGAAAGCTATTAACACACATAGTAACATGATGGGTATCGGCAATACACGCTGAGCGCTTGCTAAGAGAAAACTGACTAGCATTCTAGTATTCATCCAGATTTCTTATTTTGTCCATTTGGATTGGTTCATTCAATTCTATTTTTTTAAATTTTCTTGCAACAGAGTCTCACTCTGTCACCGTCAGTAGAGTGCTGTGGCGTCACAGCTCACAGCAACCTCATACTCTTGGGCTTAAGCTATTCTCCTGCCTCAGCCTCCCAACTAGCTGGAACTACAGGCACCTGCAACAACACTCGGTCATTTTTTTGTTGTAGTTGTCATTTTTCTTTGGCCGGCCCCGGACGGGTTCAAACCTGCCAGTCTCAGTTTATGTGGCTGGTGCCCTAACCACTGAACTATAGGCGCTGAGCCGGCTCATTCAATTCTTATGTTCCAGGTTTGTGAATTTCTGGCATACGTGTACTAGTCATATAGCCATGTGCTAATGCATATTACATGTAAATACCGGCAAATCCTAACTTAGAAATAATTTCCCAAATGTCATTTGATGGACAATGATTTAGAAGTCAGATAATACTTGGGAAGTCAGAAAAAGGCTCTGGAGTCAGAGAAAGGTGGATTCAAACTCCAGTTCTGTTACTTAACAGTTGTGTCTCCTTCAGTAGGTTACTTAACTTTTCTGAGTTTGATTTCCTTGTTGATAAATTTAGGATAATAATACAGTAGAGCATAAACTTGAGCAAATTCAAATATGTAGCATCAGACTATATATTTAGTTTAAAAGTTTTCAATGTTTATTTTATATATGACCCCCTACACATAAGCACACGAAATTCATCTCTAAAATTACATATTCCATATGAACTCTATAATATATAGTATTACTACGTACATCATACATCTCATCACTCTTCAGCCTTATAATAATAAGACTATGTATATCTTTATATGTAATTCAGGAGAATTTCAAAGCAAATTTGGGGTCTGTATAATATTCACTTTATTCAATGACTTCAGAATCTAACCCTACATATGATATAACTCCATTCTACCTCCTTCATAGCGACTTTTTGCAATTAAATGACGATTGAATTGGGATAACAGATGTAAATATGCCAAGCCCATACTACCCACTCAAGGTCAGACTTGTTTCTCCACCACATTAAAGGTTAACCAGCTAAATCATCCATAAATATTTGCCTGGCTAACTCAGGATGTTTCTAAAAGATGATGTTGTTATCATCTTTGCATTACTCCTTATCATTCATTACTTTGTTATTTTAACTGAATTGGGTACTTTATAAACTTGTCACACATGCACATACACACTTTGCACATCACAAAGCACCACCCCCCACCAAGGCTACAGAGTGAGTGTTAAATGTGCTTTACTGGTTAGCCTAATAACTAAGTCATCTGATGTAACTTTGTTTCTATATGAAAATACTTTCTTTGTTGGAATTGGCATATGGGAAACTCACTGCAACTACTAGACCAAGGCACTGCTTGTGTTCCAGCCAGCAGCAAATTCCCACGTTCAGTGCTTGCTGGGCTGAGTATGGCTTCTCTGACTCATTCTTGGCAGAGGTGGTCTTACTCTCACAGACACACATGCCTTGGGAACAGTTGAAACAGTCTCAAAATATGACACTAGACAGAGCTCCCAGTTAATATCAACATCTAATGCAAAGATGAGGGATGACCAAAAACTTGCCACCAATGAGATCATTATCATTCCAGAAACAAAGCTTAGGAAAATCTTTCCAAGACTTTTCAAACACAGCATTGGGAAGGTTAAAAAGCCTGTGATTTAGCATGTGAGCTTTCACTTCTCTCTCATCTCTCACAATCTCTCTCTTACCTTTAAGTTTATTAATACACAGTAGTAAGCCCTCCAATTATTCCATATATTGTATCAAAGTGTCAGATTCCATCATTAGAGCCCAGTAGATATTTTCTGGTGTTATTATTTATTAGAAAGGTTTTCTGTACCCCAGAATTTAACAGCATATCTGCTCCAAGGAAGATCTGAACAGTGGTAGTTCTACCGATGGTCATTCAGGAGACCAGTCTCCTCTTCCAAATATTTCAGAGAATTAGTGAATGGAACTCAAGATAAGGAAGCCCAGCTGTCCTCCTCTGCCTCAATCTGACCGTCACAGTACAGCTTCATTATCTTCGTAGACGTGGTTCCTCCAACAACCCTTTCATCTTTAAGGAATTGCCTAAATTAATTCAAAAACCCAGTAAAAGTGACTTCTGTCAGTCATTTCTTCTGTTGGAAGTCCAGGGGAAGGGGCAGGGTACTGCCAATAACAACAGAAGCAGCTGAACTTCCACAAGGAGCACAACACAGAAGAAGAACTTTCTGGCCCAGTCCTTTTAATGCCCTGGGCTGCCACATGTGATTGTAAATTGTTAGAGAAGGTAAGACAGAGAGAAGTTCAATCTCTTCCTACTTGGGAGTTGATCCTGTTCGCTAAGAAAAGGGCAACACAAGAGAGGATCTTGGGTCAGAGAGTTCCCAGGCTAGGGGTCCTGGCTGGCCATGGTTGCCCCCCATTCCCAGCAGAGGCCCAGTGGTCTAGGCAAATGTCACATACATCATCAATGGCTCTTAATGGCAACAAAGCATTGAGTTCTGGGGCTGGGGGAAACCCTAAAAATGCCCAAATAAGTAGCCCAATCCTTTCATTTCACAGATAAGAAAAATAACTAGTATTTAAATTTCTGCTAAATCAGATGGCTATTGTGTTATAAAAAAATTCTAGAATGAATAAGCAATGAATAAATAAGCTAGTGACAAAGGTTTAAGATGCCTTCAGGGGAAGAAAAACTGAAAGTTACGAAAATCTTACCAGCTGGCTTGACTTTTCCTTTGATAAAAGGAAATCCAAGAGTGCTATTTGTTTGATTTTAGCAATAGAGCACCTCACCTGGCTTTCAGAGCACTGGAGCCTGGAGGAGCTTGGTTACTCAAAAAGCTAAATGAATAATAGAATTACAAAGTGAAAAGAATATTCGGGTCATCCTAAAATCGAATTCATCAGCATCTCCTGCCTTTGGAATCAAGTTGAGATCAATGAGTTTGAAATTCACCAATCTTTCAAGTAAGCCTGCTTTGGTCATGCTATTCACATCACAATGGGGCTCAAGTTCCCAGGAAAGTCTGCAAAAAAAGCCTCTTGGCCCACTTAGTAGCACTATTTAGTGTTTTTACCACCCAGGACAGTGCTTTGAACATAGTAGGTGCTCTGCAAACGTTTCTTGAATGAGTAAGGAGATGAACTGAATCTTCCTTATCATTTTTTCCTCCTCAAATCTTGAGATTAGTTGGGATAAGCATCTCTAATCTCAGAAAATGAGGCATAACCTCCGCACACCCTGCCCAGCTTTCCCCAGTAGTCCCGAGCCAGCCAGCCAGCCAGAGCATGCCTCCGTGCTTATATAAAATGCTCATTTGTACATTTTCCTTATTTATTTACTATTCATGTATTCATCCAATATCTGTGGTGCGAAACAGGTGTACTATTTCAGCTCAATCATCAGGGCAAGGTGCCTCATCTCCCGAGGAAGCCTTAGCCTCTGAGGCCCTCACTGTCTTCACCACCTGGATAGCACTCAGCAGAGAAGCTTTCAGAAGGGCTGGGGTGTGGCGCCTCCCTCTGCCCCACCAACAGGACTCACACCCAGGCCGGGGCTGCTGGGCACTGGGGCAGACCCCACTCATTGACCACAACCTCTAGGGGTCACGCTGCCCACGGTGCAGTCACAAGACCAGATAGCATGGGGAGATTCTAGGAGACGCAGCGAAGCTGCATGAACAAGGGACAGTGGTTTTCTTAGATAGGAGAGGGAGGAAAGGCTGCCAATACAATCCAGTGATTATATAGAAGGGCCTTTATCCATCACCAGAGACCCTGGAATAGCCATGTGCCTTTCTTCACTCTCTCTCTCATACATACACTCTCAATATTTTCAGTGGAAAAATAAATATTTGCTCATGACAAAACATTCAGAGGGTGTAATGAGACCCATATGTACTTACTGGTGGGTCTACCTCCTACCCCAGCTTGCTAGTTCCCCACCCCCCTCCCTGGAAGTAAACACTAATATTCTTGAAAGAAAATGCTTGAAATAAGCAAGTACACACACACATACACACATGTGGGTATATGTTTCCATTTCAACACAAATACAAGGCCACTATGCCCACTCCTAACTCTGGCCTTCTAAAAGGCCATATATAAAATCTAAAGGTCAGGTTCCCAGAACACAGAGGAGGTTAGAGAAGGGTAGAGAGTCCCATGGAGACACAAATGGGAAATATCCAGCGTACCAAGGGTGGCAACTAGATGAATGGTGGAGATAGTAGCTCTGCTACCCTGCTGCCCACATGCTGAGGCTCCACCTCCGTACAGGAGGCACGTGAGTTATGCTCAGTAACAGGAGAGCTTATTTCAGGGGAGGGGTTGGGGATAATCCATTCCCTAAAGGATGCTGATACAGGCTCTGGTGAGATGATGTGAATGTTATCCCCTCCCCAGAGAACCAGAGGACTTGGGGGAGTAGTTTATAAAGCTTCTATAAAGTAGTTTATAAAGTAGTAAGGTAGTATACTACTTCTATAAGTAGTTTATAAAGGTGGCAGTGTTATTGTTAATTTGCCTCATTGACCCCTGAGCACAGTCCTTCTTTCCATTTTAGTTCTTAACTGTTAGTCCCTTCCTTCCCCCCAAAATATTTTTCACTATAGGTCTGTCTCCAAATTTCTATTCCAAATGATACCTTCCCTCTTAAGTTTAAAAAAATCAGGGGAGGGGCGGCGCCTATGGCTCAGTGAGTACGGCGCCGGCCCCACATACCAAGGGTGGCAGGTTCAAACGCGGCCCGGGCCAAATTGCAACAAAAAATAGCCAGGCGTTGTGGCGGGTGCCTGTAGTCCAAGCTACTCGGGAGGCTGAAGAAAGAGAATCACCTAAGCCCAAGAGCTGGAAGTTGCTGTGAGCTGTGATGCCACGGCACTATACCGAGGGTAATGGAGTAACACTTCATCTCTAAAAAAAAAAAAAAAAAAAATCAGGGGAGGTAAATAATAATAATAGTAAATAATAAATAACAATAGCCACCATTTATTTTCTTTAATTTTCACAGCCACTATCAAGACAATATTTCTATCCTTTTATTTACAGGTAATAAAGCTGAGGCTTGGCATAGTTAAGTAGTGTGTCCAAGATCACATAGTTAATAAACAGCGAAGCTGGGTCTCACACCTAGACTTGTGTGGCCTCTATCAATCTTAGAAGAGCAAGAAGCAAAATGAGGGGCTTATACAGCCATTGCCCTTTCCCTATGAGCTCACACCTGTGGCTTTATTTTCTAAGGCCAGATTTGGGGTTGGGAATTATGAAGACTGGCCAGCTGAGCCAACAGTAGCTGCTGACAATGCTGGACAAAGCACAAAAATGTGCCATGTCACGGTAGCAGAGGGAATTGGAAAGTCAAAATTACAGAAAGAACATTGGTTTGGGGGTCGGACTAGCTGGAGAAATGTATCTTTCAGGCTGCGCAGCTTTGGGCCACTGCTGTTCCTCTCTGAGTTAGTCTACTCATTTGAGAATGGAGACAGTAATGACGTCTCCCTCACATGATGTCGCCATAATGATTAGGTAAGAGAATGTGTACCGAGCCTTTGGCATATCACCTGGCAGATATTGGTTTGCTTCCCTTTTTTCTTTCAAGATGGGGCAAGTTTCAGGCCCTGTCTGGGCATTAGAGGGATCTCAACCTCTGGTAATGAAGAAGGAAAAGCTATATAGGGACCTTTGAAGGAGGAGTGGGAGCAGCATTGCAGGACATAAAGCAGAGACAGGGGCACTTCTGAATTCGTATTTTCCATAACTATATTCTCACCAGGCTTTTCCCACCCCACCCCTGGCCGGTTCTGGAGATTCCCTGAAAAATCAAATGCCTGCCCTGTGTTCAGCCACCACCTGCCTGCATCCCACATTCAAAACTGGAGACCTAGAATTCTCGGTGAAAGGATTGTTGGAATGCAATGAAAGAAGCCAAAGAAGCCTGAATTCAAATAATCCTTTAATGCCTCCACACCTGCAGGGCCTTTTCTGGCAGCTGCATCCCCCCTGCCCCCCAACCCCAGGAGCCTCTGCCCTTTGTTCTGTGACACTCCTGCAGCCTTTACGCTGCCTTCTGCTGGGTGACGCTTACCTCATCATGTGGAAGGGATCGTCATTTATCTGGACTCCAAACCTTCACGAGTAGACATGCTGTCTTGTTCCTCTTTGCAGCCCCAGTGCAGAGAAGTGTCTGGCATACAATCATTGGTAAATTTTCTTTTTAAGTAAACTGTGAGAAACACCAAGATGAATTGGACCCCTCACCATAAGGAGCTGACAGCATAGCTGACATTGCACCCCCATCTCATCAGGAGGTGGAGACCCTACACACAGGTGATATGGGGCCAGGTTTTATGCTCCCTGCAGAGCTCTCATACCTGGCAGATGGCTTCACCTTCTCCCTCTCTCTTACCCACAGGGGACCCCAGTGTCTGCTCCATCTCCAACCCTGATTTTGTCATCTACTCTTCAGTGGTGTCCTTCTACCTGCCCTTCGGAGTAACTGTCCTTGTCTATGCCAGGATCTACGTGGTGTTGAGACAAAGGAGACAGAAACGGATCCTTACTCGGCAGAACAGTCAGTGCATCAGTGTCAGGCCCAGCTTCCCTCAACAAGTAAGCACCCTGGAGCGGGCAATGAGAGGACAACAACACTCACCCCCCGACCTCCCAGCCTTGGGAACACACGCAATGTTCCCATTCTGCCACATGGAGACACAGACCTGACACCTACCTCTGAACCTGTTGGAGGTTATTAGCTATGCTTTGAAGGTAGGAAATCCAACCTCGAGAGTGCACTGATAGCTGTCTCTAGAGCCCCCCTTCCTTGTCAATATGGTAGGATAGTTTCTAGGCCTGTTATTCTTTCCCTCATAGTCTTTCATTTCCCCCAGATGGCCAGTAGTTCATATGTCCCACAGGGTCTGAGGTCATATGTGGCAGTTGTACCTTGCACTTCTGGTTCATAAAACTGACTTTTTGTTCAAATCACTCATTCCGAGAATCATCATGGTCCACCAAAACCTTTTGTCCTCACTACATCTCACCATGTCAAGGCACTGACCAGCTTTAGGATGGGATGCTGGACGATCATTTTATCAGATCTTTCTAGCTTCGAAGAGGAAGGTTGTTCCTTCTGCAATGATCTTCCAGTTGCTTTGGTTTTCAATTCTGCTTACTCCAGTGCCTGGCACATAGTAGTTTGCCCACGATGTCCTTGAAGCACAAATGGATGAACACTGATCACTCGCACTCTGCCAGGGAAGGGACACTAGGAATGTTATACAGCCTCTACCTTCATGGAGCTCAGGCTCTAGACAAGCAAATATAGCACCCTGCGACCTAAAGTTAATGAACAGCCCAGAACTGAATGAAATGTTCACCAAATGTGAAGTAAAGACAACTAAGCACCCCAATATGAAGTGTTATGGAGGTTATAAGAAGAGAAAAAACGAATATGCTCAGGAAAAGGCTTTACAGAGTGAGAAGTGAGTTTGGTCTTGAAGGTATAGCCAACATCAGTCGTGATGACCTAAATAAAGGTCCGACTCTCAAAGCTGAAGCCCCAAGGCTTAGGTAGAAAAAGACTATTGGCCCCATGAGATAAGAGATCAGAACCCAAGGCTAGGGACATGAACACGTTGCACTCAAAGCATTGCCATGCTACACAGCTACATTTGACATGGGTCAGCAGTGTCGAGCTTAATCCATAACTAAGTGTTTCTCCTTCAACCTACCCTAGTCTTCCTGTCTGCGGCTGCAGCCCATGAGGCAATTTTCAATAAGGACCAGATTTCCATCAGATGCCACGGGAAAAATGGTAAGTGGATAATGTCTCTGATCACAGGAAAAGAATAAGAGCCCTTTTTTCACAATGTGGGCTTGTCTTGATTTCAGTCCCACCCCAAAATGGAATCTAGCCCTATGCTTGCACATGTATCTATAATACATGATGGGATCTGAGATTCTGTCTTATTGAAGCTGCAGCATAGAATCCATCAAGCAATGTTGAGAAGGCATATGACTGTTGGGCGAGATCTCAGTGACTGGTGCTGATGATTCTTGGATGTGGTGTGAAGATGCCATCCAGAGCCACCTGCACTGGCGGGATCAAGATGTCAACAAAACACACAAAGGCAGAGCCAATAACAGCAGAGAATGAGTGCCCTATTAACCACTGAATGTCATGGTCACTGTGAGCCTTGTCTGACCAATTCAAGTCAGCCCTGCCTCCTCCAGCTAGCAGAGTGCATGATGGAGCCTGGTGCTGTTAACTATAGGCCGGTAGTCCTCTCTCTGAACTCCATGTTAGGAATAAAACTTCAGAAGCCAATAATATAGGCCTGAGCTTCATTCCTTCTCAGTATAGTTAACCAATCACTTTTACACAGGCCTGATGTAGCAGTTAGAGACCCTTGCTGTAAATGATAAAAGATAGATAAGCAACTTAAAGCTTCCTATGGAAGATCCAAAGTCTGAGGGGCATCCAAGGCCCAAGGGAAGAAAAGAGAGATTGGTGAGCCATGAGGCTGGCATTGCCAGAATTGTGGAGAATCAGGTTTGGGGCTGCCATCTGGGTGTGGAGAACTCTGCTAGCCAGACCCAGAGGAATCCAGTGTTCCCTAAAGCAGTCATGGAGGTAGTGATAAGGGTTTGCAGAGAGAGCTGAGAAGTACTTCTCACCAATATACACCCTCAGAAGAATCACTTTCCTCCTATGAGACTGACTTTCAACATCTGTACAATGGAAACAGGTTATATTAGATGAGTGTTCTCAAATCTGAGATTTTATAGGCACCTTTGAGAATTTGCCCCCAGTCCCGTAGTTTTAGAAATAAGGCATTAAAAGTTAAATATCATCACTTTTAGAAGACCAATAGCTGCCAGCTTAATCATAAACATAATTTTAGTTATCATTCAGATAAAAGAGAATATGTTTATTTTAATTATTATAAAATCCCATCAAAACTAAAACTAAAAAAAATTTTAAATATATTTTCTTAACTGGAGGCCATTATGTTAAATGAAATAAGCCAGGCATGAAAAGACAAGTATCCAAACACGTGTTCTCACTCATCTGAAGGAGCTAAAGAGTTGATCTCATGGAAGTAAAGAGTAGAATGATAGTGACCAGGGGCTGGGAGGGTAGGGGGATGAAGAGAGTTTGGTGAATGGGTACAAACATAGTTAGATAGAGGGAATAAGTTCTAGTGTTCAATAACACAGTAGGATGACTATAGTTAACAATTTATTATATATTTCAAAATAGCTAGAAGAGAATATTTGAAATGCCCCCAACACAAAGACATGATGAATATTTGATGGGATGGATAACCCAATTATCCTGATGCATGTATCAAAATATCACAAGGACCCCATATCTACAGTTATTGTGTATCAATAAAAATTATTTTTAAAAAAAGAACAAATATATATTCTCCTAGAATTCCTAAGAATACCTCTGTGAAATATGATTTTTAAAAACACTAAGTCATCTTGAAGACCCCTTGAATAGATCCATTCATTCAACAATACTTCTGAGTGTGCACAATGTGCCACCACTGTGCACGTGGTAGACTTGTGATTCCTTCATTTAAGGGAGAGAGAAGTGAAGGGTCTTACTTGCTGATATTGACTAACTTGTGGAGAAAAGAAACTTTCTGGAGACCTGTCAAGTACCTCATGGATTCAATGAGAAGGCTGAAAAACAGCTCACAGGGCCTAGGACACTGGACATTGGGTGGCACCACTGCTAGACAAATTCTAAAGTCTCCTTGCTTCACTAGTTTAGAGTCAGTCTGAGATGTGAATCAGTAATTGTCTGAGCTTGGTTCTTGTGCCAGAGCTGTAACTCCATTGAGGTGGGGGCAGAATATGAACAGCTGGCTTTTATGGCTTCAGTGATCAGAGTTGGGAGAGTCAAGTCCCATCTTCTAGTCAGGATTAACATAAGGCTCTGATTCCTCAAACATGAAAATAAGTTCAGGTATTGGATACACATATTCCCCTCCACCCAAAATATCAGAAAAAATACACCTATCTTCAAGTTTTCCACTCTGAAGTGCTGCTCATCTCAAACCATTTTCTTTTTTTCTTTTTCTTTTCTGTTTTTCAAATGAAGCTCAGAAATAGTAAATTAACTTGCCAAAGGATACATTTACTAAGCTGGAATACAGAGTTAAAATCCTTTTTTTACAAAAGGATTCTACTATGGAAAATTTCAAAAATAAAAAGTAGAAAGACAAATAGAACAAACCCCTAGTCTCTACCAGCCAACTCCAGTGATCATCAACTCATGGCCAGTCTGATTTCCGTACACTCCCACCTATGTTTGCACACCTACTACTAGGTTGTTATGAAGCATATCCCAAATACATATCATTTCAACTGAAAATATTTCTGTAAGGTCATCAAAGGATATGGGCTTTTTTATAAAATACATATGCATAATACCACATCACACTAAAAAAATTAACAATAGTCCTCCAATATCATTAAATATCCAGTGTTTGAATTTTCCCCATTGTCCTGTAAAATTTTTCACAGTTGGTTTGTTTGAATCAAAATTCAAATGAAGACCATACTTTGCAATGGGTAAGTGCTTTTATTGTTACAATTTATTTGTTGAAAAAATTGAGTCATTTTTCTTTTAGAGTTTCCCACACTCCAGATTTTGCTGCTTACATCCCTGGGGTGTCACCTACCCTGTTCTTCAGTATCACCAGGTCATTCTAACTCAAAAAAGAAAAGCAACAATCCTATGCTACTCTTCTCAAGGGACTGTAGTAGTATTTCAAGTTCTGTATGTGGTAGGTAATTTTTAGTTGTAAAATCAGAAGCAGATTTCATTTCCTTTAAGTTTCATGGTTCCACTGCACTCTCAGATGCTTCTTCTGTAGGGTTCACACTCATGGTTTCCTCTTTCTTCTCTGCATTCTCTTTGTCATTCAGGAACATTCAGAGGATAAGCAATATCCCCAGAAAAGTCAGAATCCTCTCTTGTCACATCTGCAGCCTCTCTCTCCTGGTCGGTCACACATGGAGCTAAAGCGCTACTATAGCATCTGCCAAGATGCTGCCTTGGAAGGACCAGGCTTCCAGGAAAGAGAAGAACTGAAAAGGGAGGAGAAGAGTCGGAATTCCCTAAGCCCCACCATAGCACCCAAGCTCAGCTTAGAGGTCCGAAAGCTCAGCAATGGCCGGTTATCAACATCCCTGAAGTTGGGGCCCCTGCAACCTCGAGGAGTGCCACTTCGGGAGAAGAAGGCAACCCAGATGGTGGTCATTGTGCTTGGTAAGTTTGGGTTGGCATGAGTTGAATTAAGGTGGGTTGGTTTACGTTAGGTGGAGCCACATTTTAACAGAAATTGGAAATCCAATCACTACAATATTAATAGTAAACATTTTTGTATAAATATGAACTCTATACATAAATATTTTTGTAAAAATATTTTTACTACTTAGGAAGCCAAGGCAAGGGGACCACTTGACCCCAAGAGTTTAAAGTTGCTGTGATCTATGATTTCATAGCACTCTTCCCAGGGCAACTCTGTCTCAAAAAAAAAGTAAAAATTTTTTTGTGTATGATTATTAACTCTGATAGAAATCCCGAAGACCTAGATTAAAATTTATAAAGCTGAATAAACCACCTAATTAAGCTATATTTTGCTTAATCATATGGAATTATAATGCATGAATCAAATAATAATAAGTAACATAATGATTCAATGAAAGTGGCACATATTAGATATTTAATAAATGCTTACTTATTTTAAAATAGTAAATAAAAAAAAAACAATAGGAACATGAAACACTACTGTGATATGGTCCATGTGTATAACATCTAGATTAGTTTAAGTACAGAGTGAAAAGTTTACCAAGATGTCAAAACTGATGTCTTTAAGTGGTAGGTGATTATTTTCATTCTTTCTACTTTTCTGTATTTACCAAGTTTTCTGTAATGTGTACAATCATGGATAATTTTTATAGTAGAAAAATTATTTAAATAAAGAAATTAAAAATTTATAAATCACAGGTACCACATAATGAATGAAGGAAATTCATTCTATTCAATGTCACTAACAATCCCAACTTTCTCATATACAGTAGAACCTCCATTATTGACCATCTCCCTACACTGATCATCTCCTTAAGTTGACGTAATATTCATAGACTGGAATATCAGTACTAGTTCCTTAGGTTGACCACCTCTGTATGTTGACAAGTTTGTTAGAGTCCCTCGAGTGGTCAAGTTGCAGAGATTCTACTGTCCTAATGTTGTCCTAAAACTCCTAGATGAAATCTTAACAGCAGGAACTATGTCAATCACGTCTTTAAGATCTGCTGCCCTATCAGTGCTAAGGATCATGTCTTGCATAGGTAGTCATTAAGCAAAAGTCTTAATTGAATTGGAAAAAAAAAAAAAAAAAAAAGCTACCCAAAGACCAAACTGGAAAATTGGTTTAGTAACAAAGTCCTGAGGTAAGGCAGAGACATTAACAGGCAATTTTCTTATCACACCTACTTTACAGGATTGTTATAAAAAGTAAATGGGTATGAAAAACTTCCAGCATAGTGGCTGACATAACTAGACAACCATGAGTCATTTTCACATCATAAAAAAAGGAGTAAGCAAATCCCTTACCTGGTTTCTCTCTTCTTTTGCAACCTAGGTGCCTTCATTGTCTGCTGGCTGCCCTTCTTCTTGATTCACATTCTCAATACCCACTGTCAAGCATGCCACGTGTCCCCAGAGCTTTACAGTGCCACAACATGGCTAGGCTATGTGAACAGTGCTCTCAACCCGGTGATCTATACCACCTTCAATGTCGAGTTCCGCAAAGCCTTTCTCAAGATCCTGTCTTGCTGAAAGAGGAAAGGAGGAAATACTGCCTGTACCCCATTTATACCTGCTATCCTGTGGGGTCTCTGGCCAGGGTCTGCTTCAAAAGACTGTGTGATGTCCTCTGGTATGAGCTAGGAAGAAGATTCTGGGAGCCAGGACATCCCTGAGTAGCTGATGTAACCAAATGCTTCTTCCAAAATAGAATGTTCTACCTCCCCAGCTAAAATCTGACTTTATTATGACAATCTCCAAATAGTTGGGGAGCCCCTAAGTGATAAGCAATAATTCAGAAAAGAGCTGATGAAACGTGACTCACACAAAATTGTCATTGGGAGTATGATTCATTATGGTGAAGGAAAAATGAACAGATCTCATCATTCTCAATTTGCCAAGGATCCTTGAAGTTTCAGCCAGTAAACTATCTTATATGGTTTAACTAATCCCTCTACCTTCAAATGTCTAACTAATATGGTTAAACTAATATGGTTTAACTAGTCCCTCTACCTTCAAATGTCTAACTGTCAAGTTGACCTTGTACTTTCATGGGCCAGGTCTCTCTTGGTCATTACTTTTCTTCACTGTATCTGGAAATATGAATGGCAAGGCCAAAACTTCTACCTCACTGTAGAATCTAATTGGCTACATTTGGTGAGGGGAATGCCTTGGCCCCAGGGGTACACTGTCCCACATTGGGACCAGAACCTTGTTTCAAATCTTGCTACCCTTTTCCTTTAGGTCTAGCTAAGAAGTCCCTTTCATCCCGTTCCCTTATTCTTTTGAGGCAGGCTCAGAATTTCAACTTCCAGGATCATTCAAGATGGGGATACTAACTGAAGAAGGGCTGACGTCCCCAATGTATCACTGTTGAACTTACCATTCAGAGCACACCATTGACATGCTTTTCATAACACTATAAGGTTTTCCTACTGAGGGCATCCTCATTTTTTTGCTGAACAGAGACCCAATATAGTCATGCACCACCTAATGATATTTTGGTCAATGACAGACCACATATACCATGCTGGTCCCATAAGAGTATAAAAGAGATGAAAAATTCCTACCACCTTGTGATGTCATAACTGTTGTAATGTTATAGCATAATACATTACTCATAGGTCTGTGGTGATGCCTGTGTAAACAAATCTACTGCAATGCCAATCTTATAAATGTATACAATTATGTATAGAACATAATACTTGATCATAAACGACTATGTTACTGGTTTATGTATTTACTATGCTTTTTATTTTTATCTCATAGTATACTCCTTCTACTTATTAAAAAAAGTTCACTGTAAAACAGCCTCAGGCAGTTTCTTCAGGAGGTATTCCAGAAAAAGGCGTTGATGTCACAAGAGGTGACAGCTGCATGCGTATTCTTGGCCCTGAAGACCTTCCAGGAGGACAAGATGTAGAGATGGAAGACAGTGATATTTGATGACCCTGACCCTGGGGAGGCCTAGGCTAATGTGTTCATTAATGTCTTAGTTTTTAACAAAATAAAATAAGTTTAAAAATAAAAATTTTAAATAGAAAAAAGCGTATGCAATAAGGATATAAAGAAAATATTTTTGTACAGCTATACAATGTGTTTGGGGTTTAAACTGTCATTACAAAAACGTCAAGAAGTTAAAAAAAATTGAAAGTTTATAAAGTAAAAAAGTTATAGTAAGCTATGACTAATGTGTAGTTAGATAAAGAAAAACTTAATAAATTCAGTATAGCCTAAGTGGATACTGTTTATAAAGTGTATGATAGTGTACAGTAATGCCCTAGGCCTTCACATTCACCCACCACTTGGTGACTCACCCCTAGAGCACCTTTCAGTCCTGCAAGTCCTATTTGTGTAAGTGCCCTATACACTTGTACCATCTTTTATCTTTTGTACTTTATTTTCTTTTTCTCTCTCTTTTTTTTTTGACAGAGCCTCAAGCTGTCACCCTGGAGTGAGTGCCATGGCATCACAGCTCACAGCAACCTCCAATTCCTGGGCTCAAGTGAGTCTCCTGCCTCCTCTTCCCAAGTAGCTGGGACTACAGGCGCCCGCCAAAACGCCCGGCCATTTTTTGGTTGCAGCTGTCATTGTTGTTTGGCGGGTCCGGGCTGGATTCAAACCTGCCAGCTCAAGTGTATGGCAACTTAGCTGCTTGAGCCACAGGCGCCGAGCCTTTTGTACATTATTTTCAGTGTACCTTTTCTGTGTTTAGGTATGTTTAGATACACTCACCACTGTGTTACAGTTGCCTACAGTATTCAGTACGGTAACGTGCTGTCCAGGTTTGTAGCTTAGGGGCAATAGGTTACATCAAACAGCCAAGGTGTGTATGATGCACCAGCTAGGTTAGTACACTCACCACCTAGTAGGCTGCACCACCTAGGTTAGTGAAGACTAACCTGGGTTAGTGCAAACTCACTGATGTTTGCACAGTGATGAAATTACCTAGTGACGCATTTCTCAGAATGCATCCCCATCATTATTAAGTGATGCATGACAGTACTTTCAGACACCGAAAATCACAAAGCAGTGACTGCAAAGGGCCAGTCACATCCTCAGATTCTGGTGACGTAAGAATAAGCAAGAAAGCTCCTGTCCCCAAGGAGCTTGCTGCCTGCTCCTACATTGGCCCATTTATTTGTCTAAGGGTGGCAGGCAATCACCTAGGCTGCCAGGACACCTCAGAACTGAGAGTACCAGGCAGGGTGTCTGTCCAAAGCTATCACATGAACAGTCTTTATAAAGTCCTAGGATAGATTTTACAATGTCACCACTCCAACAACTAAGTTTAAAGGTATCATAAAAATAATTTATAAATGTCATTCAAAATTGCATTTAGAAAGAACTTGAATATTCTCACCATTTCCCTTCTCACCCACAGAAAGCTACTTTTTATTATTTGAAGAATCATAATAAAAATACAGATAATTTATGAAATATTATCCTAAACTTCAATAAATTCACATTTAAGAGCTGTTACTGTATGGACACAACAGAAACTCCTGAATGCTTTTCATGCCAGCATTTAAAAATTTTCTATAATAATGTTTATATTGTAACACACTGAGAAAATTCCGTTTCTCCCCAGTTCTTTTACGTTGTATCATCTAGGTCAATAGGTATATGATGCAAGCAAAGCTGGGTGTTCAGTCAATTAAAGTCTGCTAATATAAAAAGTCATTCCTATATTTTTCTATGCAAAATAAATAGAAAACAGGTGAGATGATAGAGTAAAAGATCATAGAATTTCATGTCAAAATCAGATTCTCCAGCCTGGGCAATATAGTGAAACCCCGTCTCTAAAAAATGAGAAAATTAGCCAGGCATGGTATACACACCTATAGTCCCAGCTACTCGGAAGGCTGAGGTGGGAGGATCACTTGAGCCCAGGGGTTCAAGGAGCTATGATTACACCACTGCACCCCTGCCTGGGCAACAGAGCAAGACCTTGCCTCAAAAAAAAAAAAAAAAAACCAGCATTCTAAAAGCATAAACATAAGCAACAGCTGTATATTTGTGAAGAAGAACAGCAAATATTTTGTATCCTTTCTTTACATCACATATTCAACCCCTATGAGAAGCTTAGGGAAGATAAACTCCATTTTATAGATGAGAAAACTGAGGCAGAAAGAGGTTAAGAAATTTGCCTTAGGTGACATACAGTAAGTGGCAGATGGGGATTCAAATGAGCACCCCTCTGATTACCAAGCCCAGGCAGTTAGCCTCCCCCTAAATAGTCAAAGAGGAGGGAGGAAAAGGTAGAGGAGGAAAGGCAGAACAACAATTGTGGGTGAGTTTCACCCTACTTTGTCCACTTACACTAAGAACTTCCCTCAGAACCCAGCCTAAAACACTCTTCTACAAGGTCTAATTTCTGAAACAGTACATGGGAAATCCTTGTCTGTTTTTGCAGAATCATGAGACTGTTTGTAAAGGGTATTTGGTTCTACTTTCTCCTTCATTTATGGAAAATGGAACTGAGGCCCAGAACTGTTTTCTCCTCGTTGGTAAATGACAGAGAGTGCTCAGATGTGCTAAATCCTAGTTCAGTGCCTTTTCTACTTTACCATACTCCCAAGAGCCCCATAAAAACTACACAACTCTTCTAAGATACACAAAGTGAATGTTCATAGTGTCACCTCCACCATTAAACTGAGAGGCACCTCTTGCCTAGATAATGTCTATTATCTTTAATCCTAGATAACCTTTCCCAGAACTTTCTTCTGATCCAGGAAGAGCTTCCCAGAGAAATCCCAAACACATCTCCCAAGCTATTACTTCATCCTCTTCTTCACTTCATCTCCTCTACTGAACCAGCGCGCTTAACCGCAGCACTCTACTTTCAGAACCAACATGGCCAAAAATCCCAGAAGAGATACTGGCCTAAATGATGTAGAGAAGCGTTCTTGGGGGCAAATCTGCTCTGAATCCCAAAGAAGTCTCATAGACACTCACACTATTTGGGTAAAATGCAAGTAGTATGGAAATCAAAATAGATTACAATCAATATTCCACCCTAGACCTTATGTAAATATTTCCTTCTCCCAAGACACCATCCTCTCATACTCCAGCCATTAGTCATTTATTAAATCAATCAGTATTGACTGGTGACCTTCTATGTGCCGGGCATTGTGCTGGAGAATTCCCTCAAGGAAGACAGTCCCTGTCCCCAGAAACTTACAGTCCAACATAGAGGGAGAATGTAAGTGTGTAGTGATGGACCTATTTGTTGACTACAATAAAGAGGAATCGTGGTGTTTGGAAGTCTTGTATTAATCCCTGAGAAGATTTCCTGGACAAGTATTGCCAGGATTGAGAAGTAATTAGAAAATGTAGGAAGGGTGTTTCCAGCAGAGTAGACCCCTGAAAAGCTAAAGATAAGAAGCAAGGAATATGAAAGAAATTTCACGCAATTCCATCTGGCTGTAGAGAACATGCCCTAGGGAGAGGATGGGAGAGGAAAGAGCCTCATTTTTAAAGACCACCTCCAGCTCTGCTCAGATGGCAGCTGAGCTGACGGTGACACTTTTTGCAGATGACCTCTCAATCTCACCTCGTCTGCCCTCCATGAGGATATTGCACACTACAGAACATCCACTGCTGATTTATTTAACTACTTCTCTCTGAGCTACACTGAATTTCAACAAATGCAAAATTTAATTTGGATTCCTCACTCTTTTCTCTGAAAGAAGAGGAGTGGCTAGTTGAATGGATATGAAATCAGAAATCATTAAAATTAAGGCAGTTCTGAGACTTCAGGTTAGAAACCAAGGGAGGTCAGCCAAAAAGATTTGTTTTCCTGAATGCTTGGGTTAGAACTAAGCAGAGAGATGAAAGGCTAAAGGATTCACTTAGAAATGGCTGTTTCCTGGAGGTCCTGACTACCAGACCCAGGCTCCGGTCGTTCACCTGACACTAGAAACCTGAAAACGCTTAATTTGAATCAATACACAGAGAGCAGAAAGGGATGACAGGCAATTAACTTGATTCCTCCCTTCTACCTAATTGTCTCCTCATCAGCTTGTGAAGGGAGTGAGTTTCCATGGCTACCTATTGACAAAGAGACTCATTGTGGGTGAAGTCAGTGTCAGCTTTGCTCTGTAGCACACACTGGCAGAGGCACATTCTGAGAGTCCATGCCAAGCACAAGACCTGGGACCTCTTGCTCCAGCCACGCTCACCTCAGTTAATCTCCATCTCTCCATCATTGTGCACTGAGGTCCTGCCTTGGGTAGAGTCTTCTGGGCACTAGGAGGAGAGGAGCAGTGGCTGTAAGCCTCTGAGGATGGATGTGCCCCAGAGAGGGAGCCAGGCTATGCCAAGGGCGGCTCTGACCACCTTATGGGAAAGACAACAGACAAAAATGAGTTAAGAACTGGAGTTCTCTGGCTCGGTGCCTGTGGCTCAAGCAGCTAAGGCACCAACCACATACACCTGAGCTGGTGGGTTCGCACCCAGCCCAGGCCACCAAACAACAATGACAGCTGCAACCAAAAAATAGCTGGGCATTGTGGCGGCCACCTGTAGTCCTAGCTGCTTGGGAGGCAGAGGCAAGAGAATCACTTGAGCCCAGGAGTTGGAGATTGCTGTGAGCTGTGATGCCATGGCACTCTACCCAGGGTGACAGCTTGAAGCTCTGTCTCAAAAAACAAAAAAAAAGGAGTTCTAGTGTTAGCACAGACATATGACCTCACGCAGATGATTTAACCTCTATGAGTCTCAGTTTCAGTTTGTAAGTAGAATGCGAACATGAAGGTCTTCCGTACTAGACCATTTGAAGATTAGATAAAATCATGTATTAGAAGTTATCTTAGTCTTTCCTGCTGCTGTAACAAAATAATTCATCCGGAGTAATTTACAAATATAGTAGAACTTCCATAGTTGATCATCTCCCTACACTGACTATTCCTTAAGTTGACCTAATTTTCATAGGCCAGACATGAACCACGCGTACATATCAGTATAGTAGGCCTAGTTCCTTATGTTGGCCACCTCTATATGTTGGCACTTTGTTATAATATAAGTTTATTTTCTCACAGTTCTGGAGGCTAGAAAGTCCTAGATCAAGGCACCAGCAGGTTCAGTGTCTGGTGAGGGCCTGGTCTCTATTTTTAGGTGCTGAGCCTAAACAGCTATTTCTACCATACCTATCTGGTACTTTGTTGCCACATCCTCCTGAGAGGGCAAACACTGTGCCTTTACATGGCAGAAGGGAGAAGGGACAAAAGGCCTACCTAGTTCCCTCTAGCCCTTTTTTAAGACACAAATTTCATCCATAAGAGCAAAACCCTCCTAACCTAATTACCTCCTAAAGCTCTCACCTTTTAATATTGTTGCATTGAGGAATGAGTTTCAACATGTATTTTAGAGAGAACACAAACATTTAAACCATAGCAGAAGTGTTTTGTCAACTGTAAAGCCCTAATAAATGTAAGAGATTATTGTTATCATTGCCATCATTATTATTATTCCCTTAAACAGCTGTTTCTTTTTTTTTTTTTTGAGACAGAGTCTCACTATGTCGCCCTTGGTAGAGTATCGTGGTGTCACAGCTCACAGCAACCTCAAACTCTTGGGTTTAAGCAATTCTCTTACCTCAGCCTTCCAAGTAGCTGGGACTACAAGCTCCTGCCACAATGCCTGGCTACTTTTGTTGTTTTGCAGGCCCAGGCGGGGATGGAACCCACCAACCCGGTGTATGTGGCTGTCACCTTAACCACTGAGCTAAGCAGCTATTTCTACCATACTTATCTGGTTCACAGCCCACCTGGAGCCTCTTTCTCAGGTTATTTGGCACAGTCTTTTCAACTTCCCACATGAAATCTGATTTTTCTCTTGTCTTTTAATCCCTACATGTGCCCAGTATGGAGGGAAAAGAAGCCATACTCATAATTTAAAGAGGTTTATTCTGAGCCAAATTTAAGGACCATGACCCAGAGCCACACCCAAAAGCCTTGAGCAAGTGGACTCACAGTGGTGGGGTCCACATTTCAGGAAGACAGTAATTACAAGTAAAGTCATAAGTCAGTACAAGGAAGGTATACATTGGTTTGTCCCAAAAAGGTGGGACATTTCAAAGCAGGGGGCTTACAGGATATAGATGTAACCTATAGATGTAAGATTCTTTAGCTCACAATTGCCTGTAAGAGTTAGGCTAAACGGAATACTTAGTTAAGAGACAAACTTCAGGACATGCCCCAAACTCAAGTGGTTTGTTGTGTATATTGAGGACCTAATGGTATATCTTGTATTGCCTTAGGCCTATTAGTGAGTCACAGAGGATATCTCTAAGAAGGGGAGAAGGACATGATGAGTTCTGGCTGATCGCCTTTCTCATGGCTTGCAACTCAGTTTTAGAGACTCCCTAGACTAAGAGGGGGATCTAGTCAGTTGCTGGGAACCTTAAATTTTTATTTAAGTTCACACCAGGATGCTTGATTGGCTTTATAATCTGATTGTTAGACAAATGGATAGCACCTCACAGGGCACCCTTTCCTGCTTACAGAGTCAAGCACATAAGTATGCTATGGTCTAATACCCAGGCTGATGACAGCAGAGCTGAAGGTTACCTTGAGTCCTCTGCTCCTTTTCTGGTCAGGGATGAGGAGCAGAGTATATCTATTCTTCAAGACTCTCTGTCTTTGTCCCTTCTGTTGCCTGAGCTGGCCGCCCTTCCTTGTACTTTATCTCTTTCTGCCTGGAAGAAGTGCCTTGGACATAGTGTACTAGTTTCTAAGCACTGCTGTAACCAAGTCCTACAAACTAGGTGGCTTAAAACAACGAAAACTTACTCTCTCACAGTTCTGGAGGCTAGAAGTCTAAAATTAAGGTGTTTGCAGGGCGATGCTGTCTCTCACATCTCTAGGGGAGGAAGTTCTTTGCCTCTTCCTAGCTTCTAGAGGTTGCTTGTAATCCATGGTGTTCCTTAGCGTGTGGCAGCGTAACTGCAGTCTCTGCCTACACCTTCCTGTGGGCTTCTACCCTGTGTTCAAATCTCCCTCTTCCTATAAAGCACTGGATTAGGGCTCACTTTCACCCATTATGACCTTATCTTAACTTGATTGCATCTGCAAAGACCCTATTTCAACAAAGGACCACAGTTTATAGGGCAGGACTTCAATATATCTTTTAGGGGAACATAATGTAACACATAAAATATGGTGAGAATGGTCTGAAAGGCAAGAGGACTTGGAATTCGGATGATGTGGGGAAATGCACA
>CAUYRH010168193.1:0-14716 GCA_963574655.1 Perodicticus potto | reverse complement strand
CAGACAGCAAGGCTACTCGCCCAGCATTTCCTCATCATCTGTCTGGCTGCGGCCATTGATAGCAGGGGAACTGGGCCGAACATGGGACAGGTCCTCAAAGCCAGGGCTGAGGGAGGGTGAGACAGTGTCAGGACTGGTGTCACAGGAGCCTGCGCTCTGTTCCGAGGTGGCAATGGTAGTTGTGGTGCTGGGCAGGATGGGGTCTTCATCCTCATCCTCCAGGAGGGATGCCTCTGGGATGTGGCTGAAGGCCTCCGGGTGTTGCCTGGCCAGTTTCCCTTTCAGTGTCCTGATTTGGCGGAAGATGCTATCCAAATCCCGCTTCATCTCCACCGGAGTTCTCCTGTGGTGCAGGAAGCACTCACTCATCTGCTGCAGGCGGGCACTGGACAGGTTGTTGAAATTCAGCAGCATTTCATTGGTCTTCTCAAAGCGGTCCAGCATGTTCTTCTGGGCCAGGATGATGGCATTGATGTCATCTGCATTCACCATGCTCAGGATGCGGCTACAGAAGACCCTTGAGGCCGAGTCTGGGGGGTCCATCTCTTCCTCCTCCTCCCCTGCCTGCACATCTGGCAGCCTTGCTCGTGCTTCCGGGATGGCGCCAGAGCCGCCTGGACGTAAACACACCTCCTGGCCTATTTCTTGTCTGACTATGAACTCCTTTGGGTCCCAGAGTCCTCATCTGTTAAAAGGGGGAGGTAGTGGGGGGGGAAATAATGTAATGAAGAATAATAAAATACATGTATTAAAAAAATAAAAAAAATATAAAATAAATAAAATAAAATAAAATTAAATTAAATTAAAATAAAAAAAAAAAAAAAAAGGGGGAGGTAAAGCCCTCCGTCAACATCTGAGCATCTTCAGGTCTAACCTGGATCTGGCTTAGAAACAGAAGAACCCATCCCTCTTGTCTGGGTGTTTTATAGACCCCCCCCCCCAAAATTCATTTGAATACCTAACAACAGAGAAAGAGGCAGAATAGGGCTTTCCCACCCCAGGACTGACATCAAAAAGCTGAAACAGAAGGAGGGATGGTGTCTGACTCAAGGTCACATAGCAAGACTCAGCTCCTCTGATTGTCTAATCTTATCTGCTGCTGCTGCCTAATATATATTCCTTATATTCAGGCCAAACCAAACAAATCACATGTTTCAGAACACACTCTTCATTCCACCCTGGATGTTTGTCTCTGCCTCTCAGCCCTTTTAAGAACTCCTTCAGGGCTTGGTGCCCATAGCTCAGCAGTTAGGGCGCAGGCCACATACACTGGGGCTAGCAGGTTTGAGCCTGGCTGGGACCTGCCAAACAACAATGACAACTGCAACAACAACAACAACAAAAATAGCCGGGGATTGTGTCAGGTGCCTATAGTCCCAGCTACTTAGGAGGCTAAGGCAAGAGAATCTCTTAAGCCCAAGAATGTGAGGTTGCTGTGAGCATACCACAGCACTCTATTGAGGTCAACATAGTGAGACTCTGTCTCAAAAAATAAAAAAAAAAAAAATACAAAAGGAAAAAACTCCTTCAGGGACCGGGTGCAGTGGCTCACGCTGAAATCCTAGCACTCTGGGAGGTCCAGGTGGGCGGATCACTTGAGCTCACAAGTTCGAGATCAGCCTGAGCTAGATCGAGAGCCCCACCTCTAAAAATAGCTGGGCGTTGTGGCGGGTGCCTGCAATCCCAGCTACTTGGGAGACTGAGGCAAGAGAATCACTGGAGCCCAGGAGCTTGAAGTTGCTGTAAGCTATGTGCCATGGCACTCTACCAGGGGCGACAAAGTGAGACTCTGTCTCAAAGAAAAAAAATGCCCCTCTCACCCCCCTCTTCTGGCCTCAGACCCTTATCTCATGGGAATTGCAGGCTTCACAGACAGAACACATATGATTCACTTCTCTGTGGCTGAACCCCTGACAGGGCAGTACAGCACAAGTCCTGCATGTAGGAAGTGTTATTAAATAGATAGCTGTGAAATGCAGTTAATGCATAGTTTCTGTTACATATTACTGGTCCAGACTTCAGGATGCATTCATTACTTCATTCACTAAAAGTATTGCATATCTGTTTAAGGGTTATTAAGCTAAGGAGCTCTTTGTCCAGAAAATAATTAATGTGCTCAATATATTACAGAAAATTCCTAAGGTTTGTAGACTGTGAACCCCTTTGGGTCCTTGTCCATGGAACCTTTCTATAGTCCCACTGGGGCCCTAGGACCCCAAGCTAAGGACCATTGCCTTCTGGCATAAACATCTACGATGTACAAGCTAGGGACACACATTAAGTCACTCATTAATTCTATAAATGTGTTGAATGCCCATAGCACTATAGCTGGAGGGTAGGGCATTCATTTATTAATCTGTCCATTTATTTAGACAGTGTTTTTTGTTTTTTTTATTTTTTTGAGACAGAGTCTCACTTTGTTGCCCTTGGTAGAGTGCCATGGCCTAATAGCTCACAGCAATCTTAAACTCTTGGACTCAAGCAATTCTCTTGTCTGAGCCTCTGGAGTAGCTGGGACTACAGGTGTCTGTCACAATGCCTGTCTATTTTTAGAGATGGGGCCTCACTGTAGCTCAGAGCTGGTCTCAAACTCATGAGCTTAGGTGATCCACCTGCCTCAGCCTCCCAGAGGGCTGAGACTACAGGCATGAGCCACTGCACCTGACTTATTTAGACAGTGTTTTGAGAGACTACCATGAACCATAACCTGAACTGGGCATAGAGGAGAGAAAGATGAATAAAAATGAATATAGGACCCATGCCCTTGAGCCCTCATAGGCTGGCAGGGACCAAACTAAGATTCTGCTCTCTCCCCTTGGCTCCATCCTCACCCTATCCTAAGTCTTACCCCACAAAGATTTAGTTTTTATTTATTTATTTATTTATTTTATTTTTTTTGGCCAGGGCTGGGTTTGAAAGAGCCACTTCCGGCATGTGGGACCAGCGCCCTACTCCTTTGAGCCACAGGAGCTGCCCACCACAAGGATTTAGGATGGAGGGTGAAGTAGTCCTGTCAGCTTCCAGTAAGTGCAGGCAAGGAGGATTGAGCTAACTACAAGACCTTACCCCCAACTCTAAGTCCCTCCTCCCTCCCTAGCCATGACCCTCCCTCCCCAGCTTGCTATCTGTGTGTTTGACTAATGGGTAGGGATTGCTGAACTTGCTGGGTTAGTCCAGTGAGTCAGAGGCAACTCAGGTGGGTGGGCAGGTGGGCAGGAGGTCAGGCAGGCAGAGGGAGTGCCAGTGGCACTAGGACTATGGCTCTGACTGTGTGTGTGCGGCGACTAACAGGGCTGCCGGACACCCATGACCGACAAGTGAAGCTCAGTTTTCGGGGTGAGGCTTGCAGTGGTGATTTAAGGGTTTTGGGAAGTGGAGGGCTCTTGGTCCTCCATTCTCTATCCTCAACCCAAACCCTTGCCCTCTCTATAGCCTATCTCTTTTCTGTCTGTTCTCTCCAACCCTCTGCCTCCTTCCCTTCCTATCTTCTGCCTTTCTTTAAGGGTAAATCTAGGGGGGACTGGATATTGGGCCAAGGGTGGAGGAGGCAAATAATTTTTTTGTGTGTGGGGGGAGGGGCTAATAAATGACTAGTTTCAGTTCTGAGCAGGCTTTACCCAGAAAACAAGAAAAATTCGCTGTGGTCAAGAAGCAGATATCGGTGAGGTCAGTACAGTTGGTTCCTGGATGAGGAGAACTGGTCTGTCTCCTATCAAGTCCATCCTGGAGTTAGGGGGCTTGTCTCTGGGTTTTGAGAGGTGTAGCCTTGAGACCGAGTCCAGAGGTGGGGAGTCAATCTCAGACCTAATTTAAAACAAGTCAGTCCCAAGACTGGGAGGATTAGTTCTTGATTGGTAGTCAGCCCCATGCCAGCGTTAATTTGGAGTCAACCCCATGTTGGGGGAATCAGTTCCCAGTTTTGGAGACCAGTTCTAGAGTTAGCTCCAAATTTGGAGGATTGGCTCCTGTTTCAGGGATGGGAATAGGCTTTGAATTGGGGGTCAAGGTCAGTTCAGCATTGAGTGTCATAAGCTTTCTCCTATACCTAGCTGTTCCGTTGGCCCCACTATGGGGCTCCACTGGCTGGCGAGTGTTTGTCTGTGCAGGTGGTCAACTGTAGTCGTGTATTTAGCTCGAGGTGAGTAGGCCTGGGGGTACCAGAATGCAGGTGTGGGTGGCTTGGTGCCATTCCTCTGGGTTATTCTTGCTCTATGCTACTCCCCCAGGCCTCTGGGGACCCTGGTAATCTCCCTACAACAGCTACAGAATGCTGGGCATTTGGTGCTACGGGAGGCCCTAGTGGATGAGAATCTTCGAGTGTCCCCGGTGAGCTCCCCCAATTCCCCAGCCTACCAGCTCCAGGCCTGAAAGCCCCATTTCTTGGGAAAACCTGAGACCCAGACAGAAATGGTACCAAGGCTCCCCACCCAGGGCGGCCGGAGTCAAGAGTCAATAGTCCCTTGAGGGTCTGTCCTGCGTCCCACATGCCAAGAATCAGATTGAGTTCTGAGGCCCAGGGGTGTGGCCATGGGGGAGACAAGTAGTTCTGTGCTGCTCCCTGACCCTGCAGCAGGCTCAATCTCACAGGAAACAAAGATGAACCTGGATGGATTTTTCTGGTGTTTCACAGAATGTCATGCAGTCCAATACACATGATCCTGGCTTCAAATCTCAGATCTGCCATTTCCCATCTGAGAACTTGGACAAGTTATTTAGCTGTTTTCTCATTTACATAATGTGGAATCATACAAAATGCTGAATTTTTCACTCAATCTGTCATTGTTGAGCTCTTGTTATAAGCCATGTGCTGTGCTGAGCATATATGCTCCCTTGGAGTTCCCTATCTATAAAGAAAGGCAAACATTAAACAGATAATTCACACAAATCAGTGTAAAACTGTGATTGGCACATGTCACAAAGTGTCAGGCCCGGCCTCTTGGAGGACTGTTGTCCTGGTTCTTTGACTCCTGGCTTGAAAGAATCACAACCAGGGCCAGTGTGATGGAGTGATCACAAATAAGAAACAATTCCACACAAACAATTGTATTACAGAAAAGGACATTATACTAAGTGAAAATATGTTCCAGAAAGGAGTGGATCAGTCTTCTCCAAGTGGAGAAAGATGTAGAGGACTCACAGAGGGTTTCCTTTTATTGACTTGGTCCAGAGGCAGGCTTACAGGAGGTGTAGGATATTACCAAATGATTGACAGGTGTTCTTATAGAACAAGATTGCGTCCACATGTCGTCCGCAGGTGTGTAAACCTCAAAACCTCAGATTTCTGATTTTAACTACATTTTCCTGCAGTCCCTTCCTCAGATTGGTCCCAGTTTCTCCGCCCCTAGGAGCTGCCCTCCTGGCCTACACCTGCCACCTGCAGATATGGTCCTACCTAACAAAAGGAGCTGGAAGAGAGTGTACAAAATGGGTGTGTGACCTATCTGTGGGTCAGAAAAGGTTCCCTGAGGAAATAGTACTTGAGTTTAGACCTGACAGATTATAGGCATTAACCAAGTAGGAGGGGAGAATGTTCCAGGCAGAGGAAAAGGCTTATGCAAAACCCCAGTGTCCTGGAGGAGTACAGCTGGGGTGCAGAACAGAAGCAGAACCTAGGACGAGATGAAGCTGGAAAGGTTGGTGGAGCCAGACCGTGCAGAACAATGAAGACTGCAATCAGTGATTTCCAAGATCAGTGAGGGAAATTTGGATTCATATTTGGCCCATTCAAGAGGTAACTTGCCACATGGTAAGTTCTTCATAGTTGTGAGCAGTCAACATTATTAACCATTAGGGAGGATTCACAAAGTACCATGGATGCAGGCCAGGAGGGTTTCTCCTTATGGATGGAATAAAAGGCATTGTCCTTGGGCCTCTCCTAGCCTCTGGACAGTTAGAGGGGGCCCTAGAGGACACTGTATCTGGTTTTAGATCCAGGTGGAGTTTGACCTGAAGTACCAGCCCCCAGAGGGGGCTACTGGGGCCTGGGCAGAGGAGGACTTTGGGGCACCTATCTCTGACAGGTAACCCCCACCCCCAGCAACCTTAGCAAGGCCTGGTGGCCCCATCTTAGGCAGGTCCTGCAAAGAGAGAGGTGGTACCCAATTTCAATCTGGATCTGCCAGTACTGTGACCCCTTGGACGTGGGCTAATGGGCTTGAAGCTCTGTAGTCAGGCTTGTTTCTCTCTTTTGTTTCCCTTCCTCCCCTCAGCTTGGAGCTGATCATCCCCAGTGTGGGCTTCCAGGATCTGGAGTAAGTGTAGGGGGATGACCTGAGGTCAGTGGGGGTCAGTCTTGGGATTAGGAGCCAGTGAAATGGAGTCAGCCCCGGGTCTGGAGATCAGTAATGAGTTAATTCCAGGGTGATGGGTCAACCCTAGAATTAGAGGCCAATTCTGGAATTAGAGGGGTCCCAGGATTAGGAGTCTGTCCTGGGATCCATGGAGTCAGTCCTCAGGTCCGGGAAGTTGAGGGATGCTCAGAGATGAGTGATAGGTTCCAGACATGTCCTTTGAGGGCCTTTCCTATCAGACCTGGGCAGGCCCAGCTGGAGCGGCGAGCAGTGGTTTTGGGCCGCAGGCTAGCTCGAGGCCTAGGCCAGAAGTATTATGAGGACAACGAGCTGGAGCTGGAGCTGGAGGATGAGCCTGATGTGGAGCTCCCAGGGGTTGTGTTCAGCTCCCTCAAGAGGTAAATTGTATCCATGGCACTCCCACACCCTACCTGTGAGTCTGTCTGCTCACAAACCCATATCCATCTACCCTCACAAACACTCAGGCCCAGGGTATTTGGGAAGTGTGGATACCCTGGAGTCAGGAGTTGCTCGCCCATTGCAGAGATACTGCCACATTCATGCATGCAGTTATACTGGCTCACATAGATGCAGGTGATCAAAGCTTGATGAGGGCAAAGAGTTTTGTCTCTTGTTCACTAGAGCATCCTGGTGACTAAGACAGTGGTCACACATAGTAGGTGCTCGATAAATCTTTGATGAATGGATAGTTTCAGGGCTCCAGAAATGAGTCAAATTCTGAGTGAAGGGTTGAGATGGAGACAACAAAAGCAAGACCTGAAGGACTAAGAATCCAAAAGTTCAGAGAGAGAGATCTTGTCCTCAGCACCACACAAGTGTGTGTGGGGGGGAGGGAGGAAGGGGCCAAGTGGGAGCTGAGCTTAAGCTTCTCTGCAGCCGAGCCCAGAACCTGGCCCGCAGGGATCCTCTCCACGTGTCCAAAGCCCAAGACTTCCAGGTACTGCTCTTTTTCCAGGCCCTAACACTAGGAGAGTATCCCTGAGGGGACACATTTTCCTCTCCCTACCCAGGCAGGTCTGGCTTCCTTTCCTCCACTTTTTGCACTCCTCAGGTGGGCATCACCGTGCTGGAGGCCCAGAAACTGGTGGGAGTGAACATTAACCCCTATGTGGCAGTGCAGGTTGGGGAGCAGCGCCGAGTGACCGCCACACAGCGTGGCACCAATTGCCCCGTCTACAACGAGGTGGGCACAACCAAGGAAGAGAGTGGATTTGAGGGAATGGGTGGTACCCAGATAGGAACTGTCCCCAGAGGGGGCGTTTCCTGGGTGGAACTGAGCCTACAGATGAGCAGTGGCTGGAGGGAAAAGGCTGGGGGGTGAAGAAAGGAGGGTGCTCTTTCTGCCAGGGTCGGGGTAAGCTGGCATCAGCTCTTCACATCTAACCTCTCCCTCCTGCTACAACTCAGTATTTCTTGTTCGAATTTCATGGGACCCGTCTTCACCTGCAAGACTTGCCGCTGGAAATTACGGTGAGGTGGGCTAGGGATGGGTGGTTTCCCTCAGCGAAGGGGAGAAGAGAAATCTCCAAGATTACTCCCCCCAACACCACGCCCCCCAACCCAGGCATTCCATTCGCAGACCCTCCCCTTTATGGCCACTCGGATAGGTGCCTTCAGGATGGACCTGGGCATCGTGTTTGACCAGCCAGGTACTAAACCTTCCCCTTACTGAGACTTGTCTGCACCGACAAGGACCCGGAAAATTGATGCTCTGGACAGGGACGCTGCACCGACTCCTGTGCGCTAACTTCCGAGAGCGCGGTCTCTCACGAAGGCTGAACTCTTGGCACTCCCGCTGCTCCACTCTGAGCCAGACTGAAGCCCCAGACTTACGACCTCTTCATCCCTGACCCCTGACCCTCACCTCCCACCCCCCAGATGGCCACTTCTACCAGAAATGGGCTCCGCTGCATGATCCCCGGGACACCCGCGCCGGGACCAAGGGCTTTGTCAAGGTCACCTTGTCCGTGAGGGCCCGCGGGGATCTGCCCGCTTCACTGCCACCCCCGAGCGCAGGGCACAGTTCGGACATCGAGAAGTGAGCTGGGGGGCAGGGGGAAGGGAAGACTAGAACCAGGCATGGACTCTGGGGCCCGAAGAAGGGAAGACCCCGAGGCTCCAGCCTCTCAGTGTCTCCTACCCTAGGAACCTGCTCTTGCCGCGCCGGGTGCCAGCCCAGAGGCCATGGGCGCGACTTCGCGTGCGCGTGTACCGCGCCGAGGGGCTCCCCGCGCTGCGCCAGGGGCTGCTGGGCAGCCTGGCGCGCGCCCTGCACGACCAGCGCGCGCTCATGGAGCCCTATGTGCGGGTGTCGTTCCTGGGCCAGCAGGTAAGTGCCGCCCCCGCCCCGTGCCCACCGTGCCGCCGCTCAGAGCCAGATCTGCGCTGACCCCTCTCCGCCGGTCTTCCCTACCGCCGCCTTCAGGGTGAGACGTCCGTGTGCCGCGCGGCAACCGCGCCGGAGTGGAACGAGCAGCTGAATTTCGTGGAGCTCTTCCCGCCGCTCACGTGGAGTATTCGTCTGCAACTGCGGGACAACGCGCCCCTGGTCGATGTGGCACTCGCCACGCACGTGCTGGACCTGAGGCAGATCTCGCACCCGGGTCGCGCAGGTGGGTCTAGGCGGCAAACTCCGCCTGGATTCCCTTCTGCCCCTGTCCCACCCCCGCGACTGCAAACCTCATCCTCGCTACCCCGCTCCGCTTAGGAAGCCTTGTCCATTCCAGGAACAAAAAAATAAAATAAAAATAACGCCCCCCCCAACTAAAACAAAAAAAGCTGCTCCCAAACAGGCCTTGTCCTCTAGAGCCAAACCCATCGTCCCCATACTGTGAAACCCATCCTAGGTTTGGCTTCCCTTAACAAAATCCTGACTCCAGCCGCATGTCCAGCCTTGCCCTTCCTACAAATTTTCTCCTGCACCGAAAGAAGAGGGTCCATCCCGGTGCTCTTAACCCAAAGCTGCGTCCCAGCCCTGACTCCTCCAGGGCCCCAGCTCCGCCTCTAGAGGCAGGTTGGTAGCCCTTGGGAAGCCGAGCTGGTTTAGGGCATCTACTTTCCTAGCACTTGGAGGGAATACAGGTGTGGTTGATAGATCTAGTACCCACCTGCCTCTGGTTCCCTTCCAAAATACCATTTTGTTCCCTACAGCCGCGTTTAACCCCACGTTCGGCCCAGCCTGGGTGCCTCTCTATGGTTCACCGCCCAGCGTGGGTTTCCGGGATGGTCTTCAAAGTCTCAACGAAGGCCTTGGCCAGGGCATTTGGTTCCGAGGCCGCCTTCTGGTGGCTGTATCCATGGAGGTGTTAGAAGGGAGAGCTGAACTTGAGCCTCCTCAGTCCCAACACCGGTCCAGGTTGTCACGGCTCACCCGAAAGAAGAAGAAGAAAGCCAGTCCGGGTCAGATGCCAGTGGGGGTTCCACAGCACGCGGATGCCAGCTCCAGTGCCGCTGGGGCTGAGATTCCTAGTGCCATGGAGGTGGAGGTGGAGGAGCTGCTGCCATCGCCAGAGGTGGGGACTGGGGCTTAGTACAGGGGGCTAGACCACTTTTAGCTCTGGAGGATGTAATCCACTCCTTGGCCTTAAATCCCATGAATGGGGTCTTAATTTGGGGGTTGAGTGAAGAGTGCAGTGAGTGTACACGTGGGCTTCAGTGTATGTACACACGTTGGGGGAAGGAGGGCTGACCACTTAAGGATGAGCCAGAGAGGATCAGTCCCCAGGGCCAATGCCTTGGGGCTGCAGGGGTAGAGAGGGAGGTAGGTTACTCCAAGGCAGTGACTTCTATGCCTTGGTTTCTGTGGGTGTTGTGGCTATGCAGAGTGCAGGGGGGCTGACTCCAGCCTGATCCCTTCCCCAGAATGCCCTGGTGCCCTGCGAAGACTTCCTGCTCTTTGGTGTGCTCTTTGAGGCCACCATGATTGATCCTGCTGTGGCCTCCCAGCCCATCAGCTTCGAGATCTCCATTGGTGTGTGGCTTAGCCAAACCCTTGAGGGTCCTGGTTGGAGGGTGGTCACTCTTGTTGCAGACCTTAGGTCCTGGCAAGTGCTGTTGGCCTTCAGTAAGGGGCGGGTTCTGACTTCTACTGAAGCAGAGGCGGTTGAGGAAGGGGTCTGACCCTCAGCCTGGTGAGGACCTGCTGAGCCTTGCTGCTCCTGAGGCAGGTTGCGCTGGCCACCGTGAGGAGCAATTGGACCGAGGGTCCAGGACCTGGGAGGGCACTGAGGGTGCTGTGGGGGATGCACAGCCTCTGTTGGAGTCCAATGTGAGGACCAGAACAGAGGAAGAAGAGGAGGAGCTGGGGACCCCTGCTCAGCGGCCTGAGCCCATGGATGGCAGTGGGTGAGTGCTCTTGGTGGCTGAAAGGAGGGTGTTGGGGGGTCTCTAAAGACCCAGAATGTCCCCCTGAGCCTCTGCTTTTCTCTACCTGGTTTAGGCCATATCTCTGCCTGCCCCTGCGTCACCGCAAGCCATGTGTGCACGTGTGGAGCCGCTGGGAGGATCACATTTGGCGCCTCCATAGCAGCAACTGTGTGAGCAAAGTGGCAGAAAGGCTGGTGAGTTCAAGGCTGGTGCCCCTGGGAGACACCAGAGCACAGGGACTGCAAGGACGCCACAGCCTTTGAAGGGACGTCTGGAACAGGGCTAATGGGCTCATCACCTGTGATGTTAGTGCAAGGCCAGGGGTCACAGAGGCCAAAAAGTATACCTTCTGGGTGAACCAAGGAACCAGAAGTTGTAGAAGGACAGAGATTCAGAATTGATGGATCCAGGAAGGGCAGGAGACAGGTGTGGGCCAGAAGGGGACTAGAAAAATGGAACCAAAGGAGGATTTAGCTCTGCCATTGTCCTTTCTCTTCTGCATCATCCACTGGTCCCTAGTTACCAAAGGAGGGTGACCCAAGAGGTGCTATTGGAGTAGGGTCAGGGGGGCTGTGGTCTACAGGAAGTCAGGGTCAGGAACCTTCAAGATTCTCAACCCTCTACACAGGACCAGGGGCTGCAGGAGGTTGAGACACTGCAGCGCAGGCCTGGGCCAGGCGCCTGCACAAGGCTCAAGAGGACTCTGGAAGAGCTGGTGGCTGGGAGCAGGTGAGCTGAGAGCCAAGCCTGTTGCTTCCTGTCCCCAGGCCAAGTCCAGGGTGAGGGAGACAAGGGAGACTCATGATGACTGTTTGGACCCAAGGGAGGCTTACAGCTTCTCTCGGCACTTTACAGCGTAGAGGGAAGGAGATGACTGTCCCTATCAAAGGAGCTTGATGGAGATGATTGGGCATTAGACCACCCCCAGATCCTCTGGTGCTTGGGCTGCCTTCCTCCTCCAAATGTGCTCCCTTTCCCACTCTTAGAGTCTCCTAGCAGGTCCTATCTCCTCAGAACTCCCCTCTTACTTTCCTCCACACCTGTTCCAGCTAGTGACCTTCTCTCCTACTTCCTAAGAAAACAGAAGCCTCACCTTCCCCCACCCAGGCCACCACGCTGCCCCCTCAGCCTCCATCTGTGCTCTTTCCTTCCTGCCAGGGTGGAGGAGGTAACCCTGCTCCAACAGCCACAGCTGTGATCTTGATTTCATCTCCTCTCACCTACTGGAGGATTTAGCTCTGCCACTGTCCTTTCTCTCCTGGTCCCTAGTTACCAGGGTATTCTGTAACCACGTAAATGTGTTCCAGTCATCTTTGACTTTCACTGCTCTGAATTCCATTGTCTGCTTCAGGTACTTAAGTGTTTTTCTGATCCTTTTTTCTCCAAAGAGTTATTTGTCTCTATTCAATAAATATTTATAGCACTTACTATGCCAGACATTGTTTTAGGCACAGGAATAGCAGAGAAAGAGCCTTCCTGCCCATAAAAATCCCTGAAGCTTACATTCTGGTTTGGGGAGTGGGATGGGGGCTGGGTGGAGACACAGATGATAACCATGTGATAGAGAGACAGAAATATTGTAAGTAGGATAAGGGTAAGTGTTAAAGGAGAAAATAAAGCAAGGAAGTGTTAGAGAGAGGTACTGAAGTTTTAGTGGGGAGGCTACTGTGAAGGTGACATGAAGATGAAGGAGCAAACCATATTTGTAAGGATGTTCTGGGCAGTGGGGACAGCACATGCAAAGGCCCTGAGGTGGAAGCATGCCTGGTCTGTTTGACCAACACCAAGGGAACTAGTGTGGCTTGTGGCCATGTGAGCAGAGTAGATGAGGCTGGAGGCAGCATGGAAGGATGACTCTGGGGGTCGATCCTATGGAGCCTCTCAGGGCATTGTAATGACCATGACTTCTACCCTGAGGGAGATGAGGAGCCAAAGAAACTTCTTTTCCTCCTTTTTTATTTCTTCCAAATTATTATCTACAAGTACACAGAAGGTTTTGAAAAGGAAAGAGAGATGTTCTAACTTATATTCATCCTTTCAAAGAACCAGTGGGGGAGGGATTGCTAAAGAGGGTGTTGTAATAAACCAGGTGGTAGATGTTGATGAACTGAATCTAAGATGCCTGCAGTGGAGTTGGAGTGATGGGAGTGAATTCAGGAGAAACTTTGAAGTTGGAGGTGACTTCTCAAGACTTGCTAACAGATGGGTATTGGGGATGAGGAAAATGTAGAATTATGAATGGCTACCCCCCAAGATTTGGCTTGCAAAGACTATGTAGATGGTGCTGTTTACTGAGATACGGAAAGTGAGAGGAGGTCTGGCCGGGAGTAGTGGCCTATAATCCTAGCATTCTGGGAGGCTGAGGCAGGTGGATTGCTTGAGCTCAGGTGTTTGAGACCAGCCTTAGCAAGAACAAGACCCCATCTCTACAAATAAAAAAACTAGCTGGTCAGGGTGGTGCCTATGGCTCAGGGAGTAGGGCGCTGGCCCCATATACCGAGGGTGGTGGGTTCAAACCCAGCCCTGGCCGAACTGCAACAAAAATACAGCCGGGCATTGTGGCGGGCGCCTGTAGTCCCAGCAACTCGGGAGGCTGAGGCAAGAGAATCTACTAAGCCCAGGAGTTGGAGGTTGCTGTGAGCTGTGACACCACAGCACACTACCAAGGGCAATAAAGTGAGATTCTGTTTCTACAAAAAAACCCCAAAAACTAGCTGGGCATTGTGACAGGTGCCTATAGTCGTAGCTACTTGAGAAACTGAGGCAAGAGGATAACTTGAACCCAGGAGTTTGAGGTTGCTGTGAGCTATGATAGCATGGCACTTAGCACTCAACTCCACAGCAACTTAGTGAGACTCTGTCTCAAAAAAAAAAAGAGGGGGTAGGGCAGAATGTCTGACAGAAGTGAGAGGAGAGCAGATTTTTTTTTTTAATTTTAGAGACAGAGTCTCTATTTGTCGCCCTCGGTAGAGTGCCATGGCGTCATAGCTCACAGCAATCTCCAGCTTCTGGGCTTAGGCGAGTCTCTTGCCTCAGCCTCCCGAGTAGCTGGGACTATAGGCGCCCGCCACAATGCCCAGCTAGAGAGCAGTTTTTTTTTTTTTCCTAGAGACTGGATTTATTTTTATTTATTTATTTTTTTGGAGGGACAGAGTCTCACTTTATCGCCCTCAGTAGATACTACTGAGGGGTACTACCCCCAAAGGACTGCTTCCAGCCTTCCCCCTTCCCTATAGAAGACTTTCACTATAGCACCGAATGCTCTTTTCTATGCTTTCCAGACCGTTTCACTCCTCTCCAGTGGTTTCTCATCTTAGAATTTTAAAAATCCCTAAAATGTTGGGAAGCTGAGGCAAGAGACTCACCTAAGCCCACGAACTGGAGGTTGCTGTGAGCTGTGGTGCTACAGCACTCTACCAAGGGCGACAAAGTGAGTCTCTGTATCTAAAAAAAAAAATCCCTAAAATGGCCTAAAAAGGCCAGGCGCAGTGGCTTGGTACTTGGGAGGATCCCAGTACTTTGGAAGGACCACTTGAGACCAGAAGTTGGAGATCAGCCTGGCAATATAGCAAGACCCTCACCTCCACAAAAAAAAAAAAAAAAAAAAAAAATTAACCAGGCAGAGTGGTGAGCACCTGTAGCCCCAGCTACTGGAGAGGCTGAGTCAGGAGGATCACATGAGCCCAGGAGTTCAAGGTTGCAGAGAGCTATGATGATGCCACTGTACTCCAGCCCAGGCAACAGAGATTCTATCTAAAAAATAAAAATAAAAAAAAATCTGCTCTCTTGGGTGGTGCCTGTGGCTCATTGAGTAGGGCGCCGGCCCCATATACTGAAGGTGGCGGGTTCAAACCCAGCCTCAGCCCAACTGCAAAACAGAAAAATAGCCGGGTGTTGTGGCAGGTGCCTATTGTTCCAGCTGCTCTGGAGGCTGAGGCAAGAGAATCGCCTAAGCCCAGGAGTTGGAGGTTGCTGTGAGCTGTGTGACGCCATGGCACTCTACTGAGGGTGATAAAGTGAGACTCCGTCTCTACAAAAAA
>CAUYRH010168191.1:0-26586 GCA_963574655.1 Perodicticus potto | reverse complement strand
CTGTAGTCCCAGCTACTTGGGAGGCGGAGGCAAGAGACTCGCTTGAGCCCAGGAATTGGAGGTTGCTGTGAGCTGTGATGCCACAGCACTCTATCCAGGGTGACAGCTTGAGGCTCTGTCTCAAAAAAAAAAAAAAAAGTTGAAGTGAATTATGACAGCATCGTGGTGTAGTATGACATGCACTCAAAATATGGGGTTAATCAAATAAATGCTAGTGTAACCAGGTCACAGGCAGGAGAGTCAAAGAAAATGCCAGAAGCATGGTTGTTGTTTGAGTACTACAAGACTATTTCAAGTGGTATTTGAAATCCAAGAATGTTGTGATAGTACAATGACAATGAAATTGTGAATATGCAACAGAACCCCCAGCAACACAGCATGCCTAACAATTGCATCCTTCATGATGTTTGATACTCACAGTACTGTGTATGATGTGCACAAGGGAAAATCCAGGATACTTCACACAGCAACAAATCCTGCTTCTTCCACTGTGATATTGGAACAGTTTACACACTTGCCACAGAAGTCTAGAAAACAATGTAATTGCAGAAGTCAAAAGTGACTTGCATTCATCTTTTGTTATTGGCATACCTTGAATATTACAATTTTAACATGGTTTTTCTTTTCTTAAAATGTGTATACATTTTTTGGTTCTCTCTATATGTGCCAATTACTCTGTTTTGATCATTACACAATGTATATACGTATTGAATCATCACATTGTACTACACAAATATGTACAATTATGTGTTAATTAAAAACAAAAAATATATAAGAGAAGGTAGTTAAAGCATTAAAATCCCTAATATATGTTTGAAAGAATACATTTCTTCTAACCTCAAAATAATTTATATTAAAAAATAAGTAAAAATTATAATTAATATATATCAACTTCTAAATTAAAACTACCTTAAAAAGTGGAACTTAAAATATATTTTTGGAAATGTAATTAAATCTTATTAAATATTTTGCTAAGAATGAAACCTTTGTGATTCTAGTTTAGCACCCATTTAGTGTAGAGTATCAATGTCACACTTTACAACCACATATATAGAAATTTATGAGTAATATAAATAGTTTAATATAGCAAAATATTTCTCAGTCACCATGTGCAACTGTTGTAAATACTGTATTAATTCATAAAAAAGTTTAGAAACACAAATTGGAACTTAAAGAGAGAAAATGGATATTTGGACTCCCAGTGTGCAAGTCTCAGCCACATTCATGCTGTTTGAAAGGAAGAATTTAACAATTAATTTGCTATTTCTCTTAACTAAGTGCTTTTGCCACTCAAATTCCCCATACACTTTGAAGCATATCAGCTATGTCATAACCTACAATGCATCCTACTTTGGTATTTTACTGGCACCAGAATGTTGAAACTTATAAAGATGAATATTTCAGGTTAGTAGTCCCACTGTGCCAAAGTGCAGAATTTTAAGTGTCATAGATGTCTATGTGTGTTTGTGTATGTATCTTGTCACCACTCGAATTATAAGATAGATACCTATAGATAGACAGAGGTAGAGATGGAGAGATATAGATATAAAGAGTCCCTCTTTTCCAGATATAATGGCAGCACTGCCTGATCTAAAGCAGTGGAAGTAAATGTAAACATGTTTATAAAGATATTTCCTATTTTGACTATAAAATTCACAGGTAAAAAATAATTTCTTCACTGGGAAAGATGCAAAGGAGAAAAGCTCGTGAAGGTTGTGTGTAACATTTAAAGCTGTTACTCAGCAATAAGCTTTAGGTGAAGTACAGTTTATTTCTTTATAAAAGGTATCATTGGCTGGGCACATGCCTGTACTCCTAGCACTCTAGAAGACCGAGGAGAGAGGATTTCTCTGAGCGCATAGGTTCAAGACCAGCCTGAGCAAGAGCAAGACCAAGTCTCTAAAAAAAAAAAAAGCTGGGTGTTGTGACAGGTGTCTGTAGTCCCAGCTTCTCAGGAATCCTAGGCAAGAGAATTACTTGAGCCCAAGAGTTTGAGGTTGCTGTGAGCTATGACACTACAGCACTCTACCAAGGGTGACAAAATGAGACTGTCTCAAAAAAAAAAAAGAATAAATAAATAGAACAAGTGATCCCATCTTAGTGTGGGCAAAGGACTTGAATAGAAACTTCTCTGAAGAAGACAGGCACATGGCCTACAGACACATGAAAAAATACTCATCATTCTTAATCATCAGAGAAGTGCAAATCAAAACCACTTTGAGATATCATCTATTTCTAGTAACATTAACCCAGATCACAAAATCCCAAAACCATAGATGTTGGCGGGGATGTGGAGAAAAGGGAATACTTCTGCACTGCTGGTGGGAATGCAAACTAATATGTTCCTTTTGGAAAGATGTTTAAAAACACTTAGGAATCACAAAATAGTCATGCCATTGGATCCTACAATTCCTCTACTAGGTATATATCCAGAAGATAAATAAGACATTTTTGAGTAACACATTAATTATTTGGGTTGACTCTCATCTAATTAAAAAAAAAAAAACTGCAATGTCCATTTCTGTGTCTCTGTTTCTTATTAGATGGTGAGCATCTTGCGGATAGAAAGCATGTCTTTCTGAACTTTGCCACCTAGGTAATCTACAGAGTGTGGAACGCAATGTGTCAATAGCAAATGCAAATGACAGAAACAAGGACAATGAGGAAAGAAGGTTGGAAAGGAAAGAACAAGAATCAACTTGAATGAGGTAAATGAATTAAACTAGAGCTTTTTCTAGTCTGAGGTCCCACCAACATGCATGAGTATTCCCTTGCCATGCCAACATCTACAGCTTTGAGACCTATAACTTTTATGGAAAGAAGTATAGAAACTTCTGAAAGAACTAAAAGTAAACCTTCCATTTGATCCTACAATCCCATTACTAGGTATTTACTCAAAAGAAAAGAAGTCATTTTACCATAAGGACTTTTTCACTCAAATGTTTATAGAAGCTCAATTTACAGTCACAAAGATGTGGAAACAACTCAAGTGCCCATCAACTCATGAATGGGTAAATTAACTGTGTTGTGTGTATATCACTGAATACTATTCATCCATAAAAAAGATGGAGACTTTTATCTTTTGTGTTTACCTGGAAGAATTTGAAAAACATTCTTCTAAGTGTCACAAGAATGGAAATAAAGCATCCCATGAACTCAACACTATGTTGAAACTAATAGATTAGTAACTATGGAACCACATGAGAGAAAATTCAGGTAAACTCAAGAAGGAGGGTTCCCACCTTATGGGTACAATGTCTGGATATATGGCACACTTCCTGGGTGAAGGACACAGCCACATCTTGGACTTTACCTTACAAATACAAGCAATGTAACCTAATCATATGTACCCTCACATCAATCTGAAATAAATGAAAATAAATAAAAATAAACTCAGACTTCTAGAGAAGCAATTTCAATAATGATTTTATTCTGATACATGAATTTTATTTCACATAGCATGGTATGAGAAATAGAGGTATCCCTCAAATTACTCAGCATTTAATAAAATCATAGAATACAAATATGTGGTTAAGCAGATGCTTTCAATGTTTATAGGTGCCAATTTTTACATATCCTTGGTAACATTATTAATTCACTTTTCTTATGTGTTTTTTTCTCACAAAACAATCCATTTTTCTTAAATAATAATAGTTGTAGGCAGCTCAATTCTAATAAACAACCTACAATAATAAGTCAGTATGTGCCCATACAAGAGGAAAAGAAAGGATTACTTCAAAAAACAGATGTCAGCTTCAAGCTTCTAAGGATTTATTATAAACAGAAATAAGTAAAGAACATGAAAAATACTTTGGCACTGCTATTTGAATACAGAGCTAATGAAAGCCTACATTCACCATCAAATGTATGCTAACAGCCAAACTGCCAGAAAATCTACTGTTTCAGAAGTGGTCTGTGCCAAAACACAGACTACAATTATACATAAAAAATGGTTAAACAAAATGTGAAACAGCAGGATTAACTTTCTACTGGGAAATCTGTTTCAGTATAATTGCATTGTGTTGTGACAAATAGGAAATATATGCAAATAATGAATTAGAAATCAATTTTGGATAAATAATGTTATAGAAAAAAAGAAATTATGAGTAAAATTTGTAAATTAGTCATTAATGTGAACCACCTCTTTCACTTTAATATTCATTTCAATAAATGTATTTAAAATGTAAACTAATGATATATATGTAAACCCATTGTTATTAACTCTGAAGATGATTTTATCATTTTTCATTCTGGTCACTTTTCTATACGTACAAACAGGAGGAAAAAAATATCCTAACATTTTCATTAAAAAATGGAGTTTTAAAGATACAAACTTGTCTAGTAAATATTTATAATAAAATAAGTGTTTTATGTTTTGCACTTTGATGGGTCTTACTGGTTTGTTTGTGTGTTGTTCTGCATTCTTTTGTTGTTCTTGTTTTGAGCACCAAAAAAGTTAAGTGATATCATATAAAGTAACTTTATAACTTTTAATCACATATATTTCAAATCTCAAGTAGACTAGTAAGACCATACACTGGAAGGTCCTATTGTATTACACAATAGTGTGGGAGGAGGAGATGCTACATTTATTGTAAGAGAGACAGGGGGTGGGGGGGATTCTGTATTTCATTTGTTACACTGCTAACTTCACTTTAGGTAATTGCATTCAGCTTTATTATTGCCCAGAGCAATAACTGATTGTTAGTTATTGAAGTCTGAAATGATTTTCTCATTTCCCCGGGGAATATAGAGATTTACATGGTGCACAGCAGTAACTAATAGATATAATCTGGTCATAATGTGGCCATATAATGTGTTATTTACTTGTGGAGAACATAGATGTTTAACATTTTAACATTTTCTCAAGAAGAATGACATATTTTACTCAAGATATATAAACATTAGCTGTATACTGCTCTACCTTTTAAACACTACCAAAATATCCATAATATTTTTAAAATGCTTACCAGAAATAATGATACATAGTTAGAATTGTAAAAATCAGACACATATAAATGAATTTATTTAGTCTAAAGGTAGTTTTTCTTTTTTTTAACTTGGAGACTTTTCAAGAACAACTTTATATTCTTTTATAAGTATAGCATATTTCTAAAATTTTTGACTAATTATGAAATTTAACATATAATCAAAGTAAGATAATATTTCAAAATAAATTTAGTGTGTGGTTAATTTGTAAGTATTTTTTTTAAAAAAGAATAAACTATTTATTTTCCCCATTATAAATTTTTGATTTACACTTTGCTAACTCCTTACTCAGAAAGCAAATAAGCATAAGGTTTCTCTAATTCTTTATCTTATTAATTTAAAACTGATAACTTGAATCCAAATTAGGAATGGCATACACATAAACCCAGGACAGTGGAGAAGCAGGCAAGTTCCTATCAGTATCTTTACTTTCGTTGTGTAGGATGCTATCTTTCTTTATAACATTGGCATGCTCTCATTCTGTGCAAAATCTACATGAAATGCAAATTTATTGCACATGAATCTTGAATAAATAAAATTCTAAAGCAGCATAGTGTAATAGGGGCAAATGTTTTATTAAAGGAGGTTTTCTTTTCCTTTTTTTCCTATTCAACTGATATAAATGTTTTATGAAGGTTTCAGAGTATTCCTCCTGGAAACATTATGGGGCCTGTACTTTTCACAAAGCAGGAGAGATTTTTGCATCTTACTCCCATTAACCCTGATGAGTGTTACCCATAAAACACCTTGTGCATCAGAAGCAAAAACATTTCTTTTACAAATAAAAAAAAAATGAAATAAAACAAAACTTCCCTGGGCTATTCATAGAGGTTTATATTCCTCAGAACTGAAATTAATATGTATAATTTATGCTAAAAATGTACTAATTCTTCTACTAATTCTGAAATCCTCACTCAAAACTGATGATCTTGAATGCTTCTTTGCAAAGATTTACTAGCAAAGAGGTTCAGTAAGGAGTCATGTTACTCAGACTGTAAAATATAGTATAAAGTCTTACCATAAATAATTTAAACAAGAATGGAGTCATCATACAAATGAATAAGGTACATTTTGCAAATCAAAGCCCCTAATTTTAAAGAAGTGTTTTCTACTTGCTAATTCAAAAAAGACAAATTTTCTTTTTCCATGCATTCTGCAGCATTATCACCAAATGTTTAAACCAGGAGTATTTTGTATAGAAAAGTGAATATAAAATGCACATTTGGCCTCATTAATAACTATTTTTTTTTAATCCAGTCTGGAGAAAACTCATCTACCAACAACTGAGCAAAGTTTACTTTTACTTCTCATTTTGCTGAGGTCTCATGCAAATGATTTACAAAATGTGCCTCAGAAATATTCACTTTTGTATAGAACTCAATTGAGTTTACAAAACACTTTTAAACTCAGGTCTTATTTTTAAAATGCAAATCCTTACAACAATCTGGGAAAGGCAACGCATGATGAGGAAGACTTTATGAGGGAAGCAATGTCTGAGCTAGGTCCGAAATACTGCCATCAGCCAGGCAGTGGGTGCTGGGAAAATGGATGAGGATGAAAAGAGCGGAGGTATTCCCAGAAGAAGCAGCAAGGGCAAAGGCCCAGGGTGGGCACGTAGCACATCAGGAGATGAAATATAGATACAGCAAAGATAGAAGGCTAGCAAAAGAAGTCCTACCACCGAGGGAATGGGTAAGAACTTTACAGCATATTTATATTTTGTGCTGTCATGCAACAATTATAAACAAACTAGCTACCCACAGATTAGTATGGGTAGAATTTAATAACTTCAAATTCAGTGAGATAACAGGCTACAGAATAACATATTTACACATATTTACATATAATTTTTAACATTTATGTAAAGTTTAAAAATACATAAAACAATACTGATTTTTGTTATGGTTAAACATAAATGTAGTAAAAAATACAAATAGGAGGCAAAAGAATATAATGCTAACATCAGGAGGCTATTGCTCTGGGGAGAAATAATATTCCAGGCATTTGACAAGTCCTGATAATTGGCTCTCTCCTTCACTTGCTTCAAGGCTAAGTAAAAAATATAAGTACAGATAAAATACAGCAGCTAGAGATCAAAATATCACCTCTGTGATGACCAAGTCTAGGCTGAGGGATGTGACTTAGGACTGTATCAGAATAGGCTTCAAAAGATTCGAAATAAGACAGTTGTCGCGACTGTCACACACAGCTCTGTACTTAACACAGACCCCCCAACGTTGTAGCTTTTGGGAGCGGTGATTTCCAGGTGCATGCATATTTGCAAATAAGGAGGAGCCACATGCCCAGATCCAGTTTATTTTCCCAAACTCCAAACTTTTACCAACAAGGTAAAAGGCTCCTCCTCATAAGAGAAGCAAGAGGCTGGGGAAGCCAGGATTGGAGTCACCTCCACAGAGAAGCAAACAGCCAGATTGGGCAGCAAATGTTTCTCCTCTAAAGGAGTAAAAATAACTTACAAAGAAGGCAAGCTTCCTGGATCAATGATTGGGATCTGTTTTGCTCTCTGTTTGTTCATACATTGCAAACACCAGAAGAGTAGGTAGCTCCCATTAGGTGCCCAAAACATACTTGTTGAATGAATGATCTTATTTCTTATAAATAAAGAAAATGTGTTGTATATAGACACAATGGAAGACTATTCAGCCTTTTTAAAAAAATTATGTCATGTGCAGCAACATGTATAAACCTGTAGCACATTATGTTAAGTGAAATAAGCCAGGCACAGTTGATCTCACTTATATGTGGCATATGAATAAGTCACACTAATAGAAATAAAGAAGGAATGGTGGCTACCAGGGGCTGGGGGCTGCGGGTCGGGTGGGGAATGCGGAATCGGAAGGTACAAAGTTTCAGTTAGGCTGGACAAATCTATTACACAGCATAGGATTATAGTCAATAATAATGTATTCTATGTTATAAAAATAGCTAAAAGAGCAACTTTTTCATGCTTTCACCACACACGCACAAAACATATGTGAGGTGATGGATATGGTACTTAGTTGATTCTATCATTCCGTAATATACACATGCACCAAATGTTAGATCATACACTATAAATGTATATGATTATTCTTTGTCAACTAGAAATCAAAATAATGTTTAATGATCTAAAGAAAATACAGAATGTTAGCCCACATTTATTTTTGTGGTTCTTTGTTTGTTTGAGACAGAGTTTCTGTTGACCCAGTTAAAGTTCAGTGGCATCATCATAACTCACTGCAACATCAAACTCCTGGGCTCAAGGCATCTTCCTGCTTCACCTCATTTGTTTTTGATGAAGGGTACATGGGTTTTATAATACTTGCTTCATTATTTTCTCTAAGTTTGAAGCATTTCAATACAAGAAGTGTGAGGCTGCATGTATCTTAGAAGTAAAGAAGGGCTAATTTTGAAGTCACTTGAATGCCATATATGTGGGTTAGAGCCTAAGAACAGCTAATAAAAATTATGGAAGCCACACTACTGTTGAATGTAAGAGTCTGAGGTTCACTTTCCAGGTTAAAGATCATTTGTGACAGCAATGAGAAGAAAGTAAAACTGGTGAAGAAAAAATTCTGGCACCAACTATGGTACTATTTTTGCACCCTTCCCATTCTGTTTCTTGGCGTGTACTTATGGAAAAATCCTTCGTCATGGAAACCATGAGTAGAGAAAAGATATCGCCCTTTCAGAGCATCTGATTTCAAATAGGTGTTGGGACAAAAATTCTATTATAGTACCCGAAGCCCAGTTCGTGTGTGATTTAGTTTTGCTTGAGACTGTTTGCCAGTAGCCAATTTTCCAGCAATGGTGGGAATAATAATCTGTCCATTTAATAAAGTTCTTTTACTCCCCAAACAAGGAAGGCAGGTTTTTGTAGTAAAATGAGTTATGAAAAGTGTATAACTTTGTCAATTAATATGAAAAGCTTACAAGTAAGGTTAAGGTTGCTTAAAACAAGCCTCACTGGCACTGCATTTAAACAGCTGGTTTTCAGAGAGTCCCAACACTGTGTAGACACAAGTACACTCACACTCACACGTACTCACACAATGACACATGCAGAGCCTTGCTCATTCCTACCCTCCCTGATCCCCACCCTCAAAACGTGTCTAGATGAGATTAGCCAGGCTCGGCTTCCTTTAAGCAAATTGGGGAACACAGAATGCTATAGTCCTAAGATCATATGGGACAAAGGCATCAACGTTTATAAAACATGAGATATTTTTAAAAACAAAGTTAGTGGACTCTCAGGCAGTAACAAAAATAAAGAGGAAGTATTTTGGATGGTGTTGTGTGTGTGTGTGTGAGTGTGTGTCTAGAGTATGGAAAGTAGAAAGAGTCCTAATATTGGCAGGCTAACCCAATCTTCCTAAAATTCTTATCTTCAGGATCAGCTTCCCAAGGTGTTTCTCGCTTCTTATTCTCTCCTTTCCTTCTTCCTGAATTTTTGATTATTTAGATATTCAGAACTTTCTTAAAAGATTATCTTCTCAGGAGGATCATGCAGAAAAGCAAAATGATCATGAACTGGTCCTTCAAACATTTCTCCATAGGAGCTAGTATGGCAGAGCGAGGAAGAGAATGGGCTCTGAAGTCAGGTGCCTATAACAAAATCTTGACCTCAGCACTCACCAGCTGTGATTTGACCTTGAGCAGGAAGTTGAATCTCTCTCTGACTTAGTTTCTTTATCTGTTAATGGGACTAATTAACAGTCACTAACTTGTTGAGCGTGGACATTAAATAAATTCATTTTTCCGAATAATTTAGCAGAGTCTATAATACATGGTAAGCAATCAACACATGTCAGTAAATGGGTTGTTGACACTGTAAATTATTAATAATAATTTCTATGACTTTGCATATTTAGAGCATGTCCACAATCAGCCATATGTATGTAACATCAAAACACAGGGGTAACTTTGAAAACATAAAATAACTAACACATCGATTTGAGAGCATGGTTCTTGACCTCCTCATTTAGTTAATTCAGCAAGGCAACTAATTATTTTACTCTGTATTGGTAAAGCTTCACCTGGTGTATCCCTAGAGCCTAAAGTCGTATTGTCATTTCATCTAATTTACATAATGCATAAATAGTAGTATTATCTAATATTTTTAAAAATGGAGGGGATGAAAATGATAATATTCTTATTCTGGTTCCAGTTTAGTCCACATGCTGCTCATGTCTCTTAAGAAAACTGAAGTCTTTTAAGAATAATCCACCATTTTATTTGTATAAAGAGTGCTCAAGTCATCATCTGCCAAAGAAGCCATATCATGTGCTGCAAGCAGGTGTTAGAAGTAAATATTAGCATTGTAACAAAGGCAGCTTCATCATGGAATTCATGGTCTCTCCCACCCAACCCTGCTATCGTGACCACAGCAATATAACTGGGGTGGGCACCTAACTCCAGAGCAGCCAAAGGCTTTTGAGATGGGACACACAAGAATCTTACCTCCTAAAAACACTGACCTCTGAACTAACCAGATCTTCCTGGGTGGGACTTAATAGGGACACAGAGAGAGGTTGCTTGGTGGTCGTGCAAGTAGAAGAGAAAACATACCTAAGGAAACCTGTACAGGTCAAAATCAGATGTGAGCTGAGGAGGCATGGGCTGTGAGTGGCAAAGAAGCAATCAGATAAATCAATAGTCACGTTGGCTTTCAAAGGCTTCCCTCCACTCCCCACAAGACCTAGTTGTTCATTGGTTCCGATTCTTCCTTAAAGCAGTTATTTTAATGCTTTCCTTGAAAATTGGCTAAGATTCCTGTTTTGGGGTTTTTTTTTATTTTACAAGATTGCATGCATGAAGTGACCTGAATTAATCTGTGTTCCTTGCAGACAAAGGACCTATGTAAAAACCAAAATAACACAAGAATGGATTATTTTTGGATTTAAAATATGCACCATTAATGCAGTTTATTAGTATACATACTATGCTCAGTAATGAAAAAATCACATTTACACTATTTCAGTACTGGGCAACCTTTTACATTCTACAGCAAGATATTTTATGTTTGTTTTCCATGTCTAATCTATGGGGGAACCTCTGAATATATTTCCATAAACAGTCTATATTTTATGCACTTAAATAGTTACAACTCATTAGCCATTTTATTCTAATTTCATCTAGTGATAGGAGTTTTAAAACTGTTCTTGTTTGCATTGATTACATTGTGGAAATTTAAAAATGTAGAATTTCTACAAATAATATTGCATTATAACTTATAAATAGGAAAAATGATTCATCTCAATTATTAAAACAAGTATATGTATATTTGACAAATAGTATCAGGAGTCACAGCTGAATTTTTGTTTATTTACCTTATTCTCTAGATATTATTCTATTTAAATATCTGATGTTTTTATTTTTTTATATGTAATGTATGTGAGCATTTTATTGTTAAATAACAGATGTTAAATAGAAAAACAAAAACACACTATAAGACTATGTGTCCTCCAAGCACTCTCCTAGCATTCGACAACTTTCTGTCTGTTCAACTTGCCCCTTTGTCTGCTTGGGAGTGTCCCTCACTAGCTTGTAACCTCTAGAGCAGCAGTTCTCAACCTGTGGGTTGCAACCCATTTTAACAATGAAAATACATTGTGGCATTAGGAAGATTGAGAACCACTGAGTCTGGAGGCGTGTCTTTGCATCTTGTATCCCTGGCATCATGAACATAGTAGGCATCCAATAAATATTTGTTAAATTATACAAATAAAAAAATTACCAATGTATATATAACCACTTCCTAAAGAGTTATACACATTTACTTGTATGCTGTTGCAACAACCAAATGCTCCATTAAAAATATACTTCTGAAGTCACTGTTAGATTTCGGGTCATTATGCTCTAGAGCTGGTGAAAGCAGTGGAATATTTCACTGTTTTACCCCAGAAAGAGGAAGGAAAGTGATCAAAATTTGTCATCAGAAATATAAATTAATAAGGCATCATAACATCATTTGAACCTTACAGGATGTACACTTCCTGTGGCTATTTATTTAATCATTGCTGATCATTCTGATATTAGAGACCTTTGATATTGAAAGATTTAAGCATAGAGAAACCTGTTTTTGTGTGCCCTTTCTTTCTGTGCATTTACTATGGAACACTAGACTCACTCCACTTCATGCTGATGGAGGTGGAAGGGGGAGACGGAGGTGGAAGCCTGCCACTGAATTTGAATTATGTAGGGAACATAGCTGTGTTGTACTGTCTTGTCAATATCTCCTTCCAGCTGGTGCTGACATAATTAGGCACATCAAGCACAGAAGAATACATTTTAAATTCAAAGCACTGTTCCAAGTCCTGTGAGTAGCTATGAAAGGTGCCTGAAGTAATCAATAACACATGGTAAGGTGTGCAGTTCTAGTGGGTTATCCACCCACCTCGGGTCTATTATAAGACATTAAGAAGTAGAAAAGCCAAGATTTCTAACTTCTTAAAGAATAGCCTTGTTTAAAGAGTTCTACTTATTAGAGTTTGTTTTCTTTAGAGAAATGCATTTAAACTTTTATCACTAGTATAAAGTGGATAAATGCAAGCTCCCTGAGACCTGGAATGTCACTTCCTTTGTTCTCTGCTGTACATACTCCCAGGATTTAATGGGTTGTATGTCACTTAGTAAGATGCCAATATGTGTCTTAGGGAATTAATAGATTAATAGATGGAGAGCCCTGGTCTTGCTTTTCCTTACCAGTAGGGTGAGAACATATCATACATTATGGGATTGTTATGTGGATTAGAATTATATTAGATAAAACATATACACTACTCATATACTCATAGAGTGAATACATAATAATTGTAATCATATAGCTAAAGTAAAATTGAAATTATAATAGAGCATATTTATAGTTTGCCTTTTACATAAACAACTTGGGCTTCTGTCCCTCACTGTCTTGCTTGACTCTCTCCAGCCCCTTCGTTTCTCCCATCTTCCTTTATTCTTTTTCAACCCTCTATTTTTTATAGATTTATTTTATAGAACAGTTTAGTTTTTGTCTTTAAATTTGTCTTTAAAGTTCATTGCTTGCCACTCTCTAAAAAACTTATCAAAGTATTTTTCTAAACAAAGACAATTGTCTCCCAAGAAAAATTTTGGTGCCAACAGAGATTAATACACTTTGGATACATAATTTCCACTATCATTCATAGAAAGTTCTGTCACAGTTGAAAAAAGATACCATATGGAACAAGGTCCGTAAATACCTTCCTATAGCATGTGGGGGTATAAATTTAGTTTGTGATCCAAAAGATTGTAATAATCTAAATGGTCGTTTTCAGACTTCAAGGTAGAATTCTAGTGGTCCTGAGGAGAAGAGAAATTGAGAAGTTAAATGTCTTGGCCCTTAAACTCTAGCACTTTTATTTGCTTAATACATATGTATTTGTTTGGGAGGGAAATTTCATGCTTTAAAAAAAATTGATTATTACCACACTAAATAAAATAGAGGAATAATTAGAAAAGTATCATTCAAAACAATTCTATGGCATAAAGTATTAGCAGTGGTGGTTAGTGGCGATAAACTTTCAACTATTTACAGTATTCTTCAAGATACAATCTAAGTTATAATCTGGGGCCAGCAACTGTGCAAATGTACATTATTGTGCAACATGTCATCTGTGCATACACCCATGCACAACTTGAACCTGTGCTATAGAGTGAACGCTTGTGATGTAACCTAAAATGGTTTTTGCCCAGTAGCTGTTTTTTAATTCAGGATAGTGCAGAGATACACACATTTTAGTTACATTATTTGCATATGTATACTTTGAAAGTCAAAGTTATAAGTGTGTCCTTCACCCAGAATATGTGTATCTCACAAGATAGGGGTGGGTTTACCCCACCCCACCACCCCCTCCGGCCTACTTGATTTCCATTGAGTTTTACTTACAGATGATTGACTAGTTCCAATATAGTACTGAACACATGTAGTGTTGGTCTTTCCATTTGTGTGACACTTCACTTAGAAGAATGGTTCTTCTCCAGTTCCATGTTACAAAATATACTAGATCACCATTTATTTTTAATGGCTGAGTGGTACTCCCTGGTACATATATATCACATTTTATTAACCCATTCATGTACTCATTCATGTACTCTGATGGGCACTTAGGTTGTTTCCACATTTTTTCTTTTTTGAGGCAGAGTCTCACTCTGTCACCCGGGGTAGTGTTATGGCATTACAGGTCACAGCAACCTCAGACTTCTTGGGCTCAAACGATCCTCTTATCTCAGCCTCCCAAGTTGCTAGGACTACAGGCACCCTCCACAACACCCCCCAAAAAAACAATGTCCAGCTAATTTTTCTATTTTTAGTAGAGATAAGGTCTCACTCTTACTCAGGCTGGTCTCAAACTCCCGAGCTCAACCAATCCACCCACCTCGGCCTCCCAAAATGCCAGGATTACAGAATTGAGCCACCACTCCTAGCTATTTCCACATCTTTGCAATTATGAACTGTGGTACTATAAACATTTGAGTGCAAATGTCTTTTTGATCAAATGTCTGTTTTCCCTTTGGATAAACATCTAGTAGTGGGATTGCTGGATCAAAAGATAGGCCTATTTTTAATTCTTTGAAGAACCCTCATACTATTTTCCACAGAAGTTGTATTAGTTTGCAGTCTATTAATGGTGGTCTATAACAGTTACAAATTTCCAGTGAAAAAGGTCTCATGCTAATAAAAGTGGGATACAAAAATATAAGGTAAATGGTAGATTTTGTTTCCTTCTAAATGTTTGGAGAGAGAGCAATGATTATGATTGTAACCCTCCAATAACAGTTACTGCTCTTTCAAAAAATAAAAATAAGAGCCCATTTTCCTATTATATATGTTAAGAAAGCATGCAAGGATTGCTGAACAAATCTTCCATGTTTGTGTTTACTTAGAAGTAGAGGCCAAGGTAGGATTTGAAGTTCACAGATTTACTGAAGGAAACTCCTATGGAGGATAAAAAGAGGAGGGAGCCGGCAGGGCAAGCCTTCAGCTCACTGGGCGAGTCTGGTGTTTCTGAAGGAGAGAAGGAACGAAGGAGTCTAAGGTATGAAAGCATCTCACACTGAAGCATAGTCCTAAGAAAATCTTAGCCGGCAAATGGAGTTCTCAAGCCAAAACTGGCCTTCAGAAGAGCGCAGTTTCCTGGTAACAGCGCACAGTGCTCCAGCAGGAGCAGCCTGAGAGACGTGTGCCCCTGGGCACCCACGGGCTGTGGATCCAGTGGTGGTGGCAGCTGAGTCTGTCAGTCAACCACAGCCACCTACCCTCCCTCAAAAGGAGATCTGAACTTCTGTGGTCTTCACTTTTTCCAAATAGGAAAACTTTGATTTTTGAAAACTTGTTAAAAATTTTAACCAGGAAGATAATAAATCCACTTATGCCTTTTAATCAATCTGAAAACCAGTTAGACTTTTTCTTTGTTTTCACAGAAAAATCTCTTCCTACAAATAATCTGCCCTAAATCAGGAAATCTTCAATTGAAGGACTTCTAGCTACATTTTCACGGTTTATATAATTTGTTATCTTATGGATACATTTATCTATTTAACAAGCATAAGTAATGAAGTAAGTGCCTACTGAATGCCAGGCAAAACAAATATCATTTCTTTCCATTTCCTAAAGTATTAAGCACAGAGTATTCATTTAGCACAGCAAGTGATTTTCAGAATCCACAGTCCAGGATGCACAGCACTTATAAAACAGAATGTGCTGAACAAATACGGCCGTAGGAATGAATGGATGAACGGACACCATTTTGCACAATGGGATTCAGTTATCTGGAGATGACACATTGCACAAGGACTTTTTGAGAGGGCTCATACCTCTCTTAAAGATCCCTACCTTATAATCTTTTTAAAAGTAATGTTTATTTTAAGTTAATGAAAAGTTGAGAACTAAAAACATTATGACTGGTGATTCAGTCATGTCGCATTTTCTAAAAGTTTTCTGCTTTGGGAAGATATATTTGGTTCATTTTGATGAACTTTTATATTTTACATTTTCCAGTCTGCATTCAGTCTATAGTTTAATCTTTGAAGATAATATAAAGCCCAGAGTATACACCACACACTTAATGATGAGATTTTCTTGAAACCAAAACTGAAAACTTTTTTAAAGCACTGAGCATTTTCGCCTGACTTTAAAACATCTGATTTTTCTGTTCCCAGCTAACTATATGGCTTTATAACCTGTTTCCAATAGGATCATATTCTTTTAAGTCTACAAGAAAAATTAATGAAATAAACCATGATTTTAGAAACAGATGGTATTAAGTTCTTTTTTCCAGTCATGACATATAATACAAAGGCATTTTATAGCAGTAACCCAAGTAGGAAACTACAATGATATTGTGATTTAAAACAAACAAAAAAAATAAGTCTGTTTCTTTCAGCTCTATACACATTTAAGAGACTGGGAGAGTATCTGTTATCAAAATGAAAAAACCATCAGAAGCATTAATATCAACCTCTACATTTACAAACAATTTCCTGAAATCTTATAAATCACCTTTAGTATTATTTTTCCATATCCCTCCTGAAAAACCACTGAGGAATTAAGTACAGGGTTTTAAAAGTTGAAGGCATGTTTCAACTCAACAGGATTTGTGCAAATCGTCAGATGCTACCCAGGGTTGAGAGACAGACATTTATTATGTGTTCCTCATCTGGTCTATTTTAGGTCTTTCTGTATAGCTCTAAACTTCTAAGTAATAGAAAATCATTACAGGTAATGATTACAGAAGGTCTTGATTTAATCGACCAATTTGGGAATTAAGTCTAAAGGGTTTTTAATTGTCATTTTGTAAGCTTTTAGAGTTTCCCCTGTCAATTTCTAAGAAATAACAAAATGTATTTTGTAGTTAAAGTGAGAATATTTCCCTGTCGAAAATTGCCTGTTTTTATTATTGTAAGAATTGGTCCACTGAACTCAGCTCAGGCCCCAAGGTCTCAGCGAGAATGCCATGATTAATGAGGCAGCCATTAATGTCAGTAGATTGAACAACCAAAATCTGATTATATTAAAGTGCTTCCCAAACATTAGGGTCACATTAACAGTTTATTGAAACAAGCTGATAAAATTTAAAATGGTCATCTAATTCCCTTGGGTTCCTAATTGTTGCATGATAAATCACTCTGTAGAGAAATCTATTACAATGTTCCAAATGAGAAAATGTAATTTACTATACCATTACCAGGGTGTTTGAAGCACTTCAGTTCTTTAACGAGAGGATTTTGTTAGAATGAAAAACAAAAATTCAGATTTTTGTAAAGAGTCTGGCCATGAATAAAACCTCTTAATGATACATCTACCAACTATATATCAGTCAAGAAAATGATGCATTTTATGAGGCTGCTTTATGTAAAAACAAATTACATTAAAGTTCTTCATGAGTCGATTACTGAAAGTTCAGCGTGAATGAGCCCTTATTGATGCTCATCTACTCTTGAGAAGGAAAGGCTATAGAAATCAGCTGTATTATATAAACTAGTTGAAATAATTCTTTACCCTAGAACTCTGATCAGGTTCCCTCCAGAGTAACATCTCAGCTTTGAAAGATAAATTTCATGGGTCCAAGTAGAACAAATGAACTCTTTGCCTGTTCAGGCTTCTGATCAAGTGTCAATCACTGAAGGCAGCATTTCCAGGAATGGCCAAACTATTATTGTTATGTAGTTGAGAAATGTCGTCACTTATTCCTGGAAAAACCACTGGCCAAGAGAGAGGAGGAGGTGAGCATTTCTGGGAAAGGTCTGAAAAGGTGGTGACCCCATTTATTTTGATGTAACTGATGACAAAGTTAAAGGAAAGGCATCTAAGCACATGCAAATAAAGGTAAATTGTTAATTTATGTAGTGTTTATGAACAAGAAATGTTCTGGGCTTTGAAATTCTAATTTACTACAATTATTATTTAAATTCAAAGAAAAAAAGATATTTCCAACTTCTCCTCTCCCACTCAGAGTGTATTCCGGGTCTCTCTCCCCACATTTCTAAATTGATTGCATAAACCTTCAAGCACTCTCCAAATACATTGTAATCATTGTTCTAAGCATTTTTCTGACCTACAAGTTAGTCAAGGTCAGCAATTATTTTTTGAAACAACTGTTTAATGCAGATCCTGTCATAATGTTGGGTGTACAGTAAATGTTTAAGAAATGCTTATTGGATGAATAATAAATGAATAAATAAAAATAAATGGATTTCCAAATAGCCAATTTGCCATTTTATTCCCCAGTACTTTTTAGTTATTTTATAGGTTTATATTGTGATAAGGATGCCTTTAAAAATACATTTTATCCCTTGTCCTTAATCATATTTTTCGTATTACCAGAAATGTTGACTTTGATATCCTTTCATCTGCCCACAGGTCCCACTGGGAAGGACATGGTGAATGAATATTGCTTGGTGTTAGTACCTCTAGCATATTTTAGAAACTCAGAAAACTAGCAGTTCAAGAGTGAAATATGTGTTTAGATAGCTGGATGGTGGACTCCAGTGCTTGGAGTGATGGTTATACCTATAGCCTAGATCTGCCTGGTGATGAGCCCTGGAGAAAGCAAGGTTATTGAAAAGGCTGGTTGAGCCTCCTGAAAAATGCTGACGACCAATACTCAAATTACTACTTATATTATAAATGTCCCCAGTAAGGTTCAGACACACATACTCCACCTGTTTAGAGAATTTTGTGGTAGTTTCCAGGTGTTTCTTAGTAATCTCATTCTAGATCTCAGCATTTGGACTTGAGGAAGGGATAGCAGGAAAATATAGAACAAAGAGCAGGACCCAACTTCTGTTCATATAAAGAATATGAATCAGGGTGGCACCAGTGGCTCAGTGAGTAGGGCGCCAGCCCCATATACCAAGGGTGGTGGGTTCAAACCCAGCCCCGGCCAAACTGCAACAAAAAATAGCCGGGTGTTGTGGCGGGTGCTTGTAGTCCCAGCTACTTGGGAGGCTGAGGCAAGAGAATCGCCAAAGCTCAAGAGTTGGAGGTTGCTGTGAGCTGTGTGATGCCACAGCACTCTACCGAGGGCGATAAAGTGAGACTCTGTCTCTAGAAAACAAACAACAACAACAAAAGAATATGAATCAAAGAAACATGTTTTATAAAAAAGAAAGAACTATCTTAGACAAAAATAGGTGAGTCACACCTACACCTTAACTCAAACATCAGACCCTTTCATTTTTGTTAGTAAGTATTTTATAAGATTGAGACTAAAAAATATCTGTATTGAATTTCAAAAGTTAAATATTTCTGGGGTTTAAGACTTACAGAATTTATAATTCAACTAGGAAGAGAGTGCACAGAATTTCAAAAGGCTATATTATTTTCTTTTGACTTCTGAGAAAACTATTCTTGAGCAGTGTATGAATAAATTAAAACATACTTTCTTCAAATGCTGGCACCCTCCCCCTCATTTTTTAGCCTTTAAACTGATATAACACCAACCTTCTATTTCAGTTGCATTGTTGACAAATACAGAGCATTGGGGGTGGGGGGGTATCTGCATGGCTTTCTTCCCTACTTCCCTTAAGTATTTCTTCAAATTTGTTCTTACCCAAAAGCCTTTATTTGCCAATCTACCTAAAATGTCACTTCTCCATCACTTTATTCCCATATCCCTTTTAAAAATTGCTCTTAGATACTAGACAGAGTGTTAATTTTTTAATGTTGTCTATGTTCTCCCAGTTTTAAGTTTCATGAAAATAGGAAGATAAAAATCCAGGGCCTATGGCAGTGCCTGCCACATCATGGATACTCAATAAATATTTGTAGAATAAAAATAGTACAGGGAACAGACCATGTTAGTTACAAAAGCATCTTCTGTTTTTAGAAAAGCAAGTAATTTATTAAGTTCAGAATAAAAAGTGCATATGGGAGTGTAGTGATCAGATTTGCATTTTAGAAAGTTCATTTTGACATCATGCACAGGATAGCTCACCTTTACATCAGTTTTAATGAGCCCCATTTTTTGACAAGTCTGAATTTTATCAGTTTTGATGGGACTTCAATAAGCATTAAATTGAAATGGACATTAATTGAGCATCAGGAAGGAAAATAAGAAACAAGGATCTTGAGTAAACCACAGATTGATTTTTTCTTAAATAATTAGACATGAACCTAGCTGTTTATTTTTCAAATGTCCTTGATTCTTGAGTACATTTTCCTCCTTTTTCATCTTCTATGCCTTCAAAATTTGGAGGACAGGTTTATATTGGCTATAGCAGTTATAAAATATGTGGCTAACTTTATGCATTGCTCAAAAAGGCAAGTAAAGCCAGAACTCACTTGCTAGATCGGTAGTTCTTATCTCCAATGTAATCCAGAAGTACATGCCATGATTTTGACAGCAGGTGAAACAGCAATCAGTCGAATTCAGAATAGTGCTACAGTTCCCAGCTGTGGAACTTGGTTCTTGTCTTCTCATGATTGAAAAATGAAAGCAAAAGACAGTTTAGAAGTAGCAAGAAGCCAAGTTTATTAAAACGAAAATTCACTCTTAAAGGGATGAAAAGCAAGCACACAGTTTAGCAGACTGTGGGGATGGGGTTTCTTATGTTTTCTAATCAGCAAATGCTAGTGCACCCCAAAGGAGGTAGGAATGGACACATGTCCAGCAGACAGTGGCACTGGAGTTCCTGTGTCATCCCTTTCTCTGCTGCCTGATCTCTCCTCCTTGGTGATGTTTCCCTTTTTTTCTTGAACAATGGGAATGATGTCTCTTTCCTATTGTGGGGCAGGGGAGTTTTCCGCCCTATGTGATTAGCCCTAGATGTGTTGTTGTGTCCAAAGTCCATGGGGCGGGTGAGCGGCGACGATGAGGTATGATGTGCCCTGTGTTGTTTCTGTGTTTCTATGACAATGTGGTCAGCCTTACTTCCCTGATGCTCAGTGCGTCCTGTTACCCAGCATCTCCTTTGTTTACCCTGCTTGCTTTGGTAGTTTCTCTGATCAAGTCTCATTTTTCTTATGCTAGTATTCTGTGACACTTACGCTATGTTTATCTGGTGGTATGTTTTGTTACTTAGTATCCTGTTTGTATTCAGGACCATTCCATACTTCCTCTGCTCATATTTCTCTTTCCTACCTATGCTAATACCATCTCTCTGGTTCCAGTAACCATTCATAGGTGCACCCGTCTCAATAAAATCCTTCTTTTTGAATCCCAAGTAATTTGGTAACGTATGTCAAATATTAAATAAAAATCAGTTGCTTAAAGTTCATATCTTCCGTGATAGTGAACATTCTTTAAAATGCGGTCTGGCAATTAAGTTCACGAACCTTCCTAGAAAAAGTGCTACATTCCTCGTTGCTGCATGTAACTGCTGGTCGCCTTCAAAGTACTCCCTTTAGGAAGCTATGCACCAATGCCCGTGCTCGGCTAAGCTTCAAAGCAATTTTGGAACTCTTTTTCTGAAATGGTTATCATAGCTGTGGTCATAAGATGGTCTGACAATTACATTGGCAAACTCATCCTAGAAAAAAATGCTTTGAAGGGTGGACTAGGTGCTGGCATCAATGCATAGCTTCCCAAGGGGAGTACTTCGAAGGTGACTGTAGAGTTATGCAACAAGGAGGTATGTAGCACTTTTTCTAGGACAAGCTTGCAAGCTTAATTGTCAGACCTATAGAAGTTTAGTAATAATTTAGGTTTCCTTTTCTGTGAGCTATATATTCGTAGCTTTTGTCTATTTTTTTCTATTAGTTGTTGGCATTTCTCTTACTAATTTATAGGAGTTCTTTGAATCATTTGGGCATTAATCTTTGAATGATTTATAGATTATAAGTATCGTCCTAGTTGTTCCCCCTCTTTCTTTCTGGTGTCTGTTGATACATAAAAGTATTTACTCTGATGGAATCAAATTAATTGAGCATTTTCTTTGTGGTTTGTGGTTTCTAAGTCCTTTTCCAGAATCTTTCTATGCTCTAAAGTCACAGTAAATTTTCTCCAATATTCCCTGACTATCCTACCTAAAATTGCTAGCCTCTGTCCCCACCTCTGCAGGCACTCTCTACTTCCCCATCGCCGTCAACTTCATTTTCCTTGTGTAATATAGTATGTAATTTACTTAATTATGTTTTTATTGTGTTTCACTGCATTGGATATGTATTTAATAAAAGCAAGGATATTTGTATGCCATTTTCCCTGATGTATCCTAATACCTATGAGAGTGCTTGATACAAATAGATATTTAGTAAATATTTGTTAATTAATAAATGAATTTTCTCCTAAAAATTTTAAAGATTTGCCTTTTACATTTAGAGTCTTAAATTTCTTGAAATTTTTTTATGTATATGGCATAAAGTAGTACTCTACTCTATGCTTTCTAATTGAATATCAAATTGCTGCAACATCATTTATTTAACAGCCCAGTAATTACAATATATGAGAAGACTCCCTATATATACATATTTTCGTGTATTGTATCACTAGAGTCTAAGCTTTATGGAATCAGGGACTCTCTTTTGTTATCTGCTCTATCCTCAGGGCTTAGAACCACATGTATCACAGTGAAATATTATATAGAAAAAGAACAAAAAGTAATCTATCACTGCATGCAGCAACTTGAAAGAATTTCACAGTTCCCAAGTTTTAAAAAGCCAAATACTAAAGTGCATATACCATATGATTTCAATTACTTAAAGTATATTATGGGCAAAATTAATATATAATTATTACATGCTCTTAGACATCAGTTGTAGTTACTTTTGAATAGTGTAGTAACTGAAAGGAAACAAGAGGGACGTATCTGGGATGCTCATAATGTTCTGATTCATCTGGTTGCTATTAATTCCATAAAAGTTTCAAAAGTTTCATAAACATTTGTTGTGAGAATTCTTACTCCTTTCTGCTCTTTTGTGTACATCTACACGAATATAAGAATACATTGATTACTAAACTTTAAGTAAGACTTTATAATCGAGAGGATGAGTTTTCATATTGTTATTTTTATCAGAGTTTTTATATTGTTATTTTTATATTTACATATATTTATATATAATGAATAATAATATATATAAATTTATATAATACATATATTTATGTATAATATATATATAAATGTATATAAAAATAAATTTTTTTTAGATTTATATATAATGGAATCCAACATTTCTTCTGCCTTTTTTATATAAACTGTACTATAGATAATTAAATGATAAAGAAATGTTTCTCCTTATAGAATCATTTTAGATAATAACAAAGAATTATTATTACATATTAGAGTGTCACTCTTGTGCAATCTTTTTTGTAATAAAGAATCTGGACATGGACAGAAAAACATATATACCTGAATTTTATTAAGTCTTCATATAAAATAGCAACATACAGGAAATTCAGAAGGCAAAGGAAGATGTTAAACTATACCTTAATCACTTCTAATAACCAGAATACACAGAGAACTCCAACGTATTTGCAAAAGAAGAACAAGAGATCCCATCTCAGGATGGGCAAAAGATTTAAAAAGAAACTTTTCCAAGATTCATTCTTATACAAAAATTCCCTCTATGTAAGTTAAATGGAAACTTAGCAAATCCTCTTTAGAAAGCCTAACTCTCCAACTGAATATACACCATAGGTACTGAGTAACCTTATCGAGGGAACATGGTATAGTAAGCTATTCACTATCAATCTTCAACATGCACAAACCCACCTGGCCCAAAGAAATATCACTGATGGCAACTAAGAGCTGGGCCATTCTTGCATTATTTTTCTTGTTTGAGTAGCTTCTTCCCATAGAGTCCTTTCAAAAACAAATTCTGTGTAGTAAACTGGCCAAACATTCCACTAATAGACTTACTCAAGAAGGAGCAAGACTTTACTGAGACTTCATCTATGTACAAAGCTTTCAGGAAGCTGAAGCAACTCTTTATGTCTATAATGATACTGACCTGACATAAACTTTAAATGCTGTTTGCAGTAGAGAATATCTCTGGTGTTATGTGGAGACTTTTCTTCCCAGATTAGGGCCTTCCTATCCTGCATCTTTTCCCACCACAGGCTAATTCTGTGACTCCAGCTCTAAATATTTTTCCAGTTGATTAGGTCAGTTGGGAAGATTTGTGCCACAGGGTTTCTGTGTCAGTGGTAGACACAGGAGTACTTTTGTTTAAATAACTGGTTTTTAATGGTGTCTCCCATAGGCAGACAGAGCCATCACACTATGTTCTCTCAAGAAAGCTGGGTCCTGGGAAGTCCTACAACCTTAGGAGGAAACTGGTGTTTGTAAGAGTTGGTCTAATTGGCCCTGGGCACACTCATGTTTCACCTTCTCTGTCTGCTCCATCCCAAGCATTCTTTTTAACTTAGTTTTTAAATTATTATTGTAATTTTTTAAATTTCAGAACATTAGGGGGTACACATGTTTTGTTTACATACTTTGTTTTTGTACATATTGAGTAAAAGTTGTAAGTGTGCCCTTCAACCAGATAGGCTGCACTATACTCAGTAGGTGTAAATTTCCCATCCCCTTCTTCTCCTACTTCTCAGCTTGATTTTCATTGAGATTTATTCCATCTGTGCAATTAAGTGTTGATTGATAAGTTCCAATTTGGTATTGAGTACATGTATTTGTTGCTCCATTCTTGTGATATTTTACTTAGAAGAATGGTTTTAAGTTGCCTCCAGGTTGTCCAAATAGCTTGCCATTTGGTTTTATCATCTGAAGGCTTCTTAACTGGAGAGTTTTAAAAACTTGCCAGTATCCAAGTCTGACCCCCAGATATTCAGTCTTAATTGGTTTAAAATGGTTTCTGGAACTGGTATTTATAAATATTTCCCAGGTGAGGCTAAGAGACATGAACAGAACATTCTTTGAAGAAGACAGAAAATGGCCAACAAACGTATGAAAAATGCTTATTGTCTTCAATCATCAGAGAAATGCAAATTGAAACCACCCTAGATATCACCTAACCCCAGTGAGAATAGCCCATATCACAATGTCCCAAGGTTGCAGATGCTGGTATAGATGTGAAGAGGAGGAACCACTTTTATACTGTTGGTCAGACTGCAAACTAACACAGCCTCTTTGGAAAGAAGTATGAAGAATCCTCAAAGAACTCAAATTAGACCTTTCATTTGATCCTGCAGTCCCTTACTAGTTATCTACCCAAACAAAAAATATTTTACCATAAGGACATTTGCAATAGATTGTTTATTGCAGTTCAATTTACAGTAGTTAAGATGTGAAATCAACCCATCAAACCATGAATGGATTAACAAACTATGGTATATGTATATACTATGGGATACTATTCAGCCATAAAAAGATGGTATCATTACATCTTCTGTACTAATCTGGATAGAGTTGGAGCGTTCTCTTTAGTGTAGTATCACAAGAATGAAAAAGCAAGCAACCAATGTTTTAAATGCTAATATTAAACCAGGAGAAGAACTAATACAGGTCCACATAAGAGAAAAACTCAATTTAATTCAAATTGGGAGAAGAGAAGGTGAAGAAGGAGGATAGCGGAAGAGGGAAGGAGATTAATGTGCTCTCACCTAATGGGCACAATGTCAGGGTATATGGCATACTTCCTGGGTACAGGGCATAACTACAATAGAGACCTTACCTAACAAATGCAAATATTGTAACCTGATCATTTGTACCCTTATAATAATCTGAAATAAAAAAATTCCCAGGTGATTGTTTTCTATTAAGGTATAACTTATACACAATAAATTTACATTTTTCAGTACATAATTCTATGAATTTTGATGAACATATATATTCATGTAACTATCACTATAATCAGGATATAAAATATTTACCTCATTCCAAAAAAAAACTCCAGGCCATTTCACATTTCATAATCAGTTCCTCCCACCATTCTCAGTCCCTTCCAAACTCTAAAGAGTTTTCTGTTCTAAGAGTTTTGCCTTTTCCAAAATGTCTCATTAATGGAATATGCAAACTTTGACTCTAGACTTTCTTGTGCACATAATGCATTTTAGATTTATCCATGTTATTGCATACATCGAAAGTTTAGTCCTTTTATTAATTGTATGGATATACAACAGTTTATTCCCCACTTGAGGAATATTTGGCTCCCCCCCAGCATCCAGCATTTACTAATGAAACCCCTATAAATATTCACTTGCAGATTTTTATGTGGCTATCCTCAGATTATTTGTATGTTCACTATGACTGAGAATGGATAATTTATCAAATGGTCACTGTCATTTTGAAATCATCTTCTATTTCAATCCTTCCAAGTTTGACTTCCTAGTTGGTCAACATTTTTCTCTGCTTTTCTTCTCTCTTTGTCCCCCTTCTATTTTCATACTTATTTTGATGGTCTTAAGTTAACCAATTGATTTGGTTCAAGGAAATCTGGCAAGCAGCCCAGTCAGTTTTGTTTGGTGTCCTATTGTAGAAGAGATACCTATCTCTTATATATATATATATTTTTTTTTATTATTAAATCATAGCTGTGTACATTAATGCAATCATGGGGTATAATGTGCTGGTTTCATATACAATCTGAAATATTTTAATCAAACTGGTTAATATAGCCTTCATGGCATTTTCTTAGTTTTTGTGTTAAGACATTTATATTCTACATTTAGTAAGTTTCACCTGTAC
>CAUYRH010168190.1:0-10165 GCA_963574655.1 Perodicticus potto | reverse complement strand
AAAAAAAAAGCAAAAGATCCGAACAAGCCTGAAGAAATATATAAATGGCAAACATGCACATGAAACAAGCCCGATATCATTAGTTACTAGGGGAACGCAAATTAAAACTACAATGAGAAACTACTACACACCCATTAGAATGGCCAGAATTAAGACTTACTGTGCCAAGTTTATGATGATATGAAACAACTAAAACGTTCATACCACTGGTGGATAAAATGGTTAACCACTCTGAAAAACGAGTTAAATGTGCAACTAACACATGAGCTAGACATTCCATTTCTAAGTACTTGCCTACTTTATTTCTAACAGACCCCAAATTGGAAATAGTCAAAATGAATGAACAGAGATATCCACCCTATGGAATACTACTCAACAGTGAAACAGAATGTGCTACTGATACATGCTTCAATATGGATGAATCTCAAAATAAGTATGCTGAGTGACAAAAGCTAGACAAAAAAAGTACTGTGTGATTCCAGTTATATAGAACGCTAGATTCAAAGTAATTTATAGTGACAGCTACTTCTTGAAACCTGGCTTAAGGGAAAAGGAAGTAGGCTTCAATGTAATTAAAGACCGCCAACACCAAGAGATTATATCACAGTTTTATCTCAAATTGATAACACAATATCCAAAAATAGAGGAGCCATTAAGTGTGGGATGTCCACTAATCTTTTCTTCTACAATTTCATTTTGTTGTTATTGTGAGACCTTGACCAAGTTACTTTACTTCTCTGTGCCTTTTTCTAAAAACACCTGTATTGATGTATACTCAGCATACGATAAACTGCACGTTTAAGGTGTGCAGTTTGACACGTTTTGACATATGCATGCAACCAGGAAACCATTACCACAATCAAGACTGTGAAAATACCCATCATGCCTTGGTAGTCCCTTCCTCAAAACCCTCCCTGCCTCTTTCCCCAGAATCCTTAGGCAAACGATGACCAGCTTTCCAGAAGTAGCTGGGCCAAAGATTTATCAAATGGCCCAACAATGATGCATATTTCTGTTTTGTTTTGTTTTTGAGACAGAGTCTCACTATGTCACCCTCAGTAGAGTGCTGTGACATCACAGCTCACAGCAACCTCAAACTCTTAGGTTCAAGTGATTTTCTTGTGTCAGCCTCCCAAGTAGCTTGGATTACAGGCACCCACCACAACGTCTGGCTGTTTTTTGTTGTTGTTGTTTGTTTAGCAGGCCCAGTCCAGTTTGAACCCACCAGTCCTGGTGGCTGGCGTCCTAATTACTGAGCCACGGACGCCGAGCCAACGATACAGATTTCTAAGGCTATTAAACAAGTGGGTCTCCAGAAACCCTGTAACAAGGCCCACACCATCCAGCCACCTTCATGGCCCATTTTTCACCAGCATGCTTCCTTAACTAGGACAGGGTAAATCATTTTCCTTTTGTCTCTCATTTTTGCCCATGATCTCCCCATTCTTGCCTCCTTGTAGAACTGCAAATAATCAAAGGGTCCCCCAGATTCTGTTTGCCCGCTTGTGAGAGGAGAAGATGACCATTTCTCTCCCTGGTGGCTATGAGGCTTTGACCGACAGCAATGGTGGACAGAGCCTTCTGTGATGGCCACAGGCCTTGGTCCTAGTCACTCTGGGAGGCCCTTGGCTAAAATCATCTCCCATAGTGATGTGTACGAGGGGCAGTGTCCCACCTGCTCCCAGAGCCAGGGAACTGCTTCCTGATACTCTCACCTGTTTCTTGGTGTCCACTTCCAGAATGTCCATCAGGTTGATCATAATGTTTTTGTGTGTCTTCTTGTACTTCCCAACCCGCAGCGAGACCGTGAGCCAGCCGGGGCGCCCCGTGCACATGAAAGTCTTGCTGCCCTGCTCCTTCCATTCCCGCACCTGCAAGACAGAGGCTGAGTTGGCCCCACCGGGATCCCCAGAGCAGCTTGCCGTCCTGCTTTCAGGGATGAACAGCTGGGAAGGATGCCTCTGTTCAGGTACTGGGACGAAGGGAACAATGAAAAGGCCTGCCAGCCCTACTATCTGGTACCACTCTGGCTAGCAAGACCAACATATTGCTACACCACAAGGCAGAATGAAGAAAGAGCTGGAGTATAGGATCAAAGAGTCTTAAAAACATTAATTCTAATTGGGAAGTTCAGAAAAGGTTTTGAAATGGTAATAACAGCAATTATAAAAATGATTTACCATTTACTGGATGCCCCTACCATGCTAGGCACCTATTGCACACTGTCCTGTTTAATTCTCATAACACTCCCAGGAAGTTAGGCTGACAAACTTTTGCAGATGAGGAAAAGCAGAGGCACCCAACATCACACAACTGGTGGACGGCAGGTCCCGGACTCACACCCAGGACTGTGTGAGTTTGTAGTATGTTTAGTGGCCCACAGAGTAAGAGCTGACACTTATTGAGGCTGATTCCATGCCAGGCCCCATTCTAAGCATTAATGTGTGTTAATTCATGTATCACTTCGAGGGAGAGAAAGGACAGGAAAGGACCACCAATGGAAGGAACAGCTTTTGTAAAACCTCTGATGTTAGTGACCAGAGCACAAGCCACAGAGAATAAATGGCCCAAAGGATGACATGCTCATCAGGAACATAGGAGGAAGTGCTCCTATTGAGATGGATATAAACAGAGGATGGAAATCCGTTGTCTTGACCTGTGACCATCCATTTCCTCTTCACCTGCTTTGAATAATCCCAACGTCCTTTGGGTCCAGTGAGGCTAATACTATCCCCCTGCCCCAGGAGGTGGGTGCGTGACCCAGGTCTGAGCCTATCCTGCTGGACGCAGAGATAGATAGGTTCAGGGATGAGCCTACGATGCAAGTCCAGTTCCAGGAGAGGCACTCTCTCTTCACTGGGATTTCAAAGCTGGTTGGCTATAAGCCAGAAGCTGTTGGGGCCCCTACAGGGCAACAATCTCCCCAAAATGAAGTCAACCCAGAGGAAAGGAGAACCAAGAGATGGCAGATGGACGGAAAGATAGAGGGTCCTCAATATAGCCAGGCCTGGGCTAGTTTTACTACTGGACTTCTCAGAACTTGAGCCAATAAAGTGACCTTTTGCTCAAGCTAGTTTGAATTTAGCTTCTTTCACTTGCAACCAAAAGTCTCACCAAATACTGTGCAGACCTCCTGGAGGAAGTTGCACTGGAGCTGGCCAGGCAAATAGCTCAACATGAGAAAGGACTTTCCTATTAGCAGAGCCCACGGAGCTGGGCGAGGGCAGGTATTGAGGAAGGGATTCCTGTGAGTTGAGGGTAGAGGTAGGAGAGGTGGGATTCCATGACCAACCAGGCTTTGCTCCTGCCTGACTCTGCAGCCCCAGGACTTGATACAAACTGAGGTGAGAGAATAGATCAAGGGTGCTGCTACATGTAAGCTGGAGGGTGAGCCACACAAAGTGAACGTGGAAGCCATGAAGCCTGAAACACTAGATGAATTGGCTCCTGATGCGAACCAGTCAAGATTATGGTCAGGGACTTTGGGCAGGCACTCCAAGAGTATATGCTGGCCAAAAAGATGAGGAGAGCCCAGAAAAAGGGCAAATGGCCAGACAGATAATACAACAAGCCAAATGTAATGAAACAGAACCAGGCCTACAGGATTACGGGTGGAGAGAAGCATGGGAAAGAAAAAATGTTGGGGTTTGGGCTCTGAAATCAAGCTAACCTGGGCCTTAACCCCATTTACCAGCTACCTTACCCTGGGCACATAACTCAGTTTGAACCTCAATTTTTTTTCCCATTTGTAACTCGGGTGCAAGACCTCAGGGTTGATGTAAGGATTTGAAATAATGGATGTCATGGCAGGTCAGGGCAGTGGGCCAGTCCAGAGGAGCCCTTTGGTTTAGTTTAGATTAGTGAGGGCTCACTAGGCTGCTTTGAGTCAGGCCCTACAGGTCAGTGTGAGTCAGATAGCAGTCCCTCCCTGCCTTCCAAGAGCTCACAGTCTGATGACAAGAGACATGCAGGTAAGTGGAGACTTGAACTCCTAGAAAAAGCTAGAAAAGAAAAGTACAGTTAGGGAGGGAGGGTTGGCAGGGCTCTGGAGCCACATGACTGTGGCCAGCAAAACCGGGGGCAGCAGGGTAAAGTGCTTCCAGACGCTGCATTCTCCCACCAGGCCCAAGGGCTTATCTCCCACAAGAGTGCCTCCCTGCTTCCATCTTCCTGCTCTTGCCTGCAACACTCACTGTAAAACAAACAGAATATGGAGGCTGCTACACCTTCTGCAGGGTGGCTGCAGGAAACAGAAGCTCTGTCTCTGCAACCTGATGCCAGTAAGAGAGGAACATAAGGAGAGCAGAGGGAGCCAAGAAACTGGCCAGGCCCCACGTCCATGCCAGCCTTGGACGTGAAGGTTCCTCTGGGAGCCGTCGCAGGGCACAGGCTCTGTGGGTGCTGGCATCAGAAGGATGTCAGAGGTCCCGGAGAGGGACTCCCGAGTGACTGTAAGGCTCTTTCCTCAGGGTTCTACCTTCTTGCTTTAGCCCTCTATTCTAAATGCAGCGAAACCACCTTGCTGCTACAAAATAAACTCCAAATTCCAACCTGGCGTTGAGGCCCCTCTTCAAACAGACTTCCCCACCTTCTCCCTCTCCAGCCCCTGCACTTTGCCCCTTCTCTGCCTTTGTGCACCACCAGACCTTCACCTGACAAACCTTCCTCCAATCATCACCCACCCCTACTTCCCAATCTCCGGACCCAGCTGCACCTCCTGGAAGCCTTTCCTCCTCCAAAATGCTTGGGACTGGTGGGCCCGGCACAGAGACTCCCTCCCGTAGTCCCAGCCCTCCGGGAGGCCGAGGTGGGAGGATCCCTTGGGCTCAGGAGTTCGAGATTAGTCTATTTTTCTACTACAAATAGAAAAATTTACCGGGCTTTGTGGTGAGAACGCCGGTAGTCCCAGCGATTCGGGAGGCTGAGGCAGGAGGATGTTTGAACTCAGGAGTTTGTGGGCTAGGCTGAGGCCAGGGGACTCTAGCCTGGGCAACAGAAACTCTGCCTCAAAAAAACAAAAAATGCTTGGGACTGGTGAGGGGTACCTAGTGTTGCGCACCTTCCCGTCTTAGGATTCTTTACAGTCCCCAGTGTCCGCACGTGCCCTATGCACAGTGGAAACTCCATAAACATACCAGCAACGGTTTGCTCTCCACTGCCTTTGCTTATTCTGTTCCTTCCCCGGGACTCCCCCTCCCCCACCGCATTTTTTCGTTCCAATCCCTCTCCAACGCCAGCTCCTTGGTGAAGTCCTGGCTGTCCGCTGCATTGCACATGCCTTGGCCGCCCGGCGTACAGCCGCGTCTCGAGGAGCCCGTGGTTCTGGGCCCCGGCCGCGCCCGGCGCCCTCACCTGCTTCTGGATGTCCCGCACTCTCTGCTCGTGCAGGCGCGGCGCGCTGCTGAGCCTAAACACCACCCAGGCGCGCACGTAGTAGTAGATGTCGAAGATGAGCGAGAGCGGCAGGAGGAAGAGGCATACGAACACCCAGCGCTGGTGGATGAGCACGAACTCCAGCCCCTTCAGACGCACCCAGAGCAGGAAGAGCAGCGCGCACACGGCCAGCGACACGGCGGGCTCCATGGTGCCGCGGCGCCCCGAGCGGGGAGGGTTGCGGGCTCGCACCTCCAGACACCACCGCCGGCTCCGCGCCCGGTCCGTTCCGCGCCCGTCGCCAGCCACTTAGACAGCCGAGGAATCGCCCGCCGCCTAGCGATTGGCTCAGGTCGCCAAGGTTCGGTGGGCCGAGACCCGAGAGACGACCAATGGCGAGCCGCATCGGGAATCGGACCAGGAATCCGCTGCTTTCATTGGCTGTAGGAGTCAGGCCGCTCCACCCTCTTCTCCCCACCTCCGCGCGGGCGGGGAGGGGGCGCCCGGGGGCAGGGGCGCTGGTGGGGTCGCCTGCGCTTTGCTGCCTGGCGGCAGCATACGGGGTTGCAGGCGGCGGGAACCCAGAGCTCTTGGCCCTCGGAGCTGCGGGGCCTCCCCTTCCTCTCCTCCTTAGGTGGCCTTTCCCCAAGACGCTCGTTAAGCGGTCACGCTCGTGTTACCTCCCGAGGGGTGAGCGACCCCCAGGCCCAGAGTCAGTCCCACTGCCGCCCGCCGTGCAGGAGCTCCCTGTCCTTGACTTTTGCGGGTCTTGTCACTCTTGGCTTTCATCGGAGCCACACCGCAGTCCTGGGCGGTGGGTAGTTGTGAGCCCTATTTTGTATATGAGGAAGCAGCCCAGAGAGACAAAGACCTGCCCGTGAACTCTACAGGACCGACTTTTGAAGCCCAGAAGGCTACTGCTGGCGCCCTTGGGCAGAGGCAGATGGGGAGGCCTCTAAGAGAAAGAACGAAAGAAGGAAGGAATTCCAGCCACACGGGGCCCTTCCGTGCCAGGCTGTGTTGCAGGCCCGGTGGTGATCAAAACAGAGGGGCCTGCCAACACGGAGCAACCATTCTAGGGAAGCGGCCAGTGTTCCCGGCCAAAGCTTAATCTAGTGTTATTTGCATTTCTTCTGAAATTTTAGGAAGTTTTAAGATGTTTTGTTTTAGAAGTCAAACATGATGGACCCGGCCCTTCTCTGACTTTGCTTGCCTAGTCCGGCTGCCTCTCCTTCCTTGCATGAGTCTACCCAAATAAGTGGCGGAGGCAAAAAAATCACGATCAGTGGAGGTTTATTAAGGCTAAATTGAGCAAGTGCCTGGGAAAAACATGAACCACAGACAGACCCATGGCTGTTTCTCAGAAGGGGAATTGGGGGAGGGGGCATTAGTAAGGCAAAACTGCTAGGCTCTTGTGAGGTCCAGGAAATTTACATTTTTCATAAGATTAGGCAAATATTAGAAGAGAAAAAGAGAGTAAAAGAAGCATTAATTATGGAGGTGTCTCTGAGTAGGTGGAAGAATGTCTGATCCTGTGGTTCTGTACCTGTAAAGATGAACTTGTAATTCATTATTAGTGTGGAATCAAAATAAATTTTAGTTTTAGGAGCTAGTTGAAGCCTGCAGATACAGAGTTACAATTTGCATGTCTTTGCTTGTGAGCGGTCAGCAAGCCGTTTCTTTAATGAATAATCTCTGGGGCCAGTTCTTTACAGGTGCCTGAGGCCTTTACCTTCTTTTTTGCATAAGAAGTTAGGGGAGTAGCCCTCAGATTTTCTTTTTTTTTTAACACATCTTTGCCCTGACATTCTTAGGCCCTGTTCCCAGGGCATCGCATCCCTCACTTCAGTGCTTTTGTTCAAGCTGGCATCTCTGGAATGCCCCTTTCCCACTTCCAAAGCTAACACATTCCTGAAGCCAGCTGAGGGCCACCTCTAAAACTACAATTGTGGCATGTTCTTCCCCATTCGGGTACTCATAAAATGTGTGTAACTTTTCCTTCATGTTATTTTTATAATCATTTCTTTATGTGTCTCTCACCCCTACAGACTGATCTTTAAAAAAATAAAGAAATACAAAACTTAGCTTTGTTACTCAAGCTCCTTGGGAAACTGAGGCAGGAGGATTGCTTGAGCCCAGCAGTTTGAGTTTGCAATGAGTTATGATGACGCAACTGTACCCTAGCCTGGGCAACAGAGTGAGACTGTCTCTTAGCAATCTCAGGCTCCTGGATTCAAGCCTCCCAGGTAACTGGGACCACAGGTGCCTGCCAAGATGGCTAACCCTTCCTTCCTTCCTTCCTTCCTTCCTTCCTTCCTTCCTTCCTTCCTTCCTTCCTTCCCTTCCTCCCTTCCCTTTCTTTCTTTTCTCCCTTCCTTCCCTTCCCTTTTCTTCCCTCCCCCCTTTCCCTCCCTCCCTCCCTCCCTCCCTTCCTTCCTTCTTTTCTTTCCTTTCTTTTCTTTCTCTCCATGTCTCCCTTTTGGTAGGGTGCTGTGACATCACAGCTCACAGCAGTCTCAAACTCTTGGGCTTAAGCAATTCTCTTGCCTCAGCCTCCCAAGTAGCTGGGACTACAAGGTGCCTGCCACAATGCCTGGCTATTTTTTTCTGTTGTTGTCATCATTGATGTTTAGCAGGCCTGGCCTAGTTCGAACCAACCAGCCCAGGTGTATGTGGCTGGTGTCCTAACCACTAAGCTATGAGCGCCAAGCCTAATATTTCTGTTTTTAGTAGAGATGGGGTCTTGCTCTTGGTCATGCAGGTCTCAAACTCCTGAGCTCAAGGGATCCTCCTGCCTCAACCCCTCAGAGTGCTAGGATTACAGTTGTGAGCCATTGCACCCAGCCAATTAACTTTATTTTATTATTATTTTTTTAGGGATAGGGTATCATTCTGTCACCCAGGCTGGAGTGGGTGGTGCAATCACACCTCACTGCAACCTTAAAATCCTGGTTCAAGTAATCCTCTTGCCTCAAGCCTCCTGAGTGGCTACCACTTCAGGTGCCTGCCACCACACCAGGCTAATTTTTAAATTTCTTTGTAGAGATGGGCCTTGCCATATTGCTCAGGCTGGTCTCGAACTGCTGGCCTCAAGTGATCTTCCCACTTTTGCACTCCCAAAATGCTGGTATTATAGGCATGAGCCACTATTCCTGCCCTAATTTTTTTTTTTCAGAAAGTGATTCTTTCTTTATTTTTATTTTTTTGAGACAGAGTCTTACTATGTTGCCCTCGGTAGAGTGTTGTGGCATCACAGCTCACAGCAACCTCAAACTCTTGGGCTTAAGCGATTCTCTTGCTTCAGTCTCCGGAGTAGCTGTGACTACAGGCGCCTGACACAATGCCCAGCTGTTTTTTGTTTGCAGTTGTCATTGTTTAGCAGGTCCGGGCTGGGCTGGAGCCCACCAGCCTTGGTGTATGTGGCTGGCACCCTACTCACTGAGCTACAGACACTGAGTCCCTGGCCTATTTTTTTTTTTTTAAGTAACTTAGTAAAACTGCTTATGTTTGTGTACAATTGATGAATTTTAGCGCATGTAAGGATTCCTGCAAGTACTGTCACAGTGATGGTTCCATTACCAAAAAACTCCCTCCTGCTGCCCTTTTCAAATCACACTTTCTCTCCTCACTTAGCTCATGGGAACCGCTGCCCTCTTCTCAGTCACTGTAGTTTTTCTTTTTCTAAAAGACCTTATGAATGAAATCGCATGTAACCTTGGACCTATTTATCTTTGCTGGAATCAAAGCAGCTCCCCTTGACAAGAAATCTACTCATAATTGTACATTACTTACGGAGTTGATGGGCCATGAAAATAGTCAGTTAGGAATAGGATGTTCTGGGTAATAACTTTTCAGGCTAACTAGAAATTAAGCAAAATCCCCTTTCTCTCTCTCTCTCTCTCTCTCTCTCTCTCTCTCTTTTTGAGATAGAGTCTCACATCGTCACCCTCAGTAGAGTGCTGTGACGTTATAGCTTACAGCAACCTCAAACTGATGGGCTCAAGTGATTCTTTTGTCTCAGCCTCCCAAGTAGCTGGGACTATGGGTACCCACCACAACACCCAGCTATTTTTAGAGATGGGGTCTCACTCTTGCTCAGGCTGGTCTCGAACCTGGAGCTCAGATACTCCACCGGCCTTGGCCTCCCAGAGTGTTAGGATTACAAGTGTGAGCCACCACGCCCAGCCAATAAGTGTGTGTTACTTTTAGTAAATGGGGACATTTGGACTCAGAGACCATAAGTGACTTGCCTGATCTGGTGAACAGTGACACCAAGATATAACACCCATCTTCTGGATCTTTATGTCATTTGAGTTTACTCCCTTGATTATTGTGTGAAATATTTCTTCCACATAAAGTGGACGTTTTAGAATAAGATTCTTAAAATGCTAAAATTCAGAGTCGTGGACTCTGTCACATCCCACTGAATTTTAATCTCCAGAGGTGGGACCCAGTAATTTACTCTGTAAAAAGGTCTCTAAGTTACTCTTATGGATGCTAAAATTTAGGAGACAGGACTGAAGGTGTATTGACCCTGGAACTTCTCTAAGAATACTGCCTTGTTTTTAAATAAAGCCCCCATGGGCAGTGCCTGTGGCTCAAAGGAGTAGGGAGCTGACCCCACATGCCAGAGGTGGTGGGTTCAAACCCAGCCCCGGCCAAAACTGCAAAAAATAAAAATAAATAAATAAATAAATAAATAAAGCCCCCATAAGGGATTCTTTTCACTTACAAAGTGTAGCTGTTATCTAAAATCCAAGGTTTTTATAGTCCAGTTTGGGGGTAGAGGAAG
>CAUYRH010168189.1:0-16771 GCA_963574655.1 Perodicticus potto | reverse complement strand
ATAGAGTGCTGTGGCATCACAGCTCACAGCAACCTCCAATTCCTGGGCTCAAGCGAGTCTCCTGCCTCTGCCTCCCAAGTAGCTGGGACTACAGGCACCCGCCACAACACCTGGCCATTTTTTGGTTGCAGCCGTCATTGTTGTTTGGTGGCCCGGGCTGGATTCGAACCCGCCAGCTCAGGTGTACATGGCTGGTGCCTTAGCCCGTTGAGCCACAGGCGCCGAGCCGAGAACTCAGACTTCTAAAGGTGCATCCCTTGAGTTTCCTGAACAGCTAAAGGGGGTTCAAATCTTCTCTTGTAGATGCTAGACCAGATAAGTGTCTTTGTTTTCTTGCCCAAGGATATAAAAAATGGGATCCTAGAACTGTGAAGCCCACTGCCCATTCATCTGCCCCAGTTGCAATCTATAGAATGAAATCATCTGTTACACAATTGTGAGCAGGAATGAGATGAGTCTGCCCTTGTGTCCTAGTGCTTATGTGCTACCCAGCACACAGGAGTAAGAGTACTGCCAGTTCCCTCATCCGCACACAAGGCAGACATCAATAATGGATCCCAGCATGCTTCCTCACCAAGCCCACATGTGGCCTCACTGTCTGCTCAACACAGAGCAACCAATTAACTAGTGTTGGCCCTCTCAATGAAGGTGGTGGGTCTTCAATAAATGTTTGTTGTATGATTGGGTGAGTAAATGAATAATTATTTCCTAAATCCTGAGTCAGTGACCAACACAGGGCCTATACTGCATACGAACTCCATAAATATTTGTTGACTGGATAGGCGAGTGTGACAGTGAGGTCACAGGAAGGCTGGTGACACTTCCAGCACCCTAGTGCTTTTTTGAATTGGGACCAGGCCTTTGCTTCAAAGCATGAGCTTTTATCCTCGACATTTTCATGTTGTGTCTTCCTCACCACAGGGAGGGATGAGGGAGCTGAATGGAACGACTCAGGTAGCTCCGAGGTGACCCGGGGTCTACAGTCTGACTGGAGGCTTCAAGGGTTGGCAAAGGGAATGTTTGGAGCAGATGCTCTCTGGCTATCTGAGTTTTTTCAGTTCTTAAAGGGAGGAAAGAGGTGCATGAACAAAACTGTAACAGCAGTGGACAGTTTACTGTGGTCAGCAGTTCTGTGTGTGAGGAAAAGCACGATCCTGGGAGTCAGGAGACCCACACTGAGTCTCAGCCCTGCCGGCCACACCTTCATCGAGTGTGTCCTTGAGTCCTCATGGCCTGAGAGCTGACCGTGTGTCCGGTGCTGTGAGGGCCAGTGATCCAGGGAGGAGAAGATGGAAGCTTGGCCCCCAGGAAAGGAACTTTGCAATCTACCCAAGGTTAGGTAAATACAGTTGCCCCTTGAACAATACAAGTTGAAAGGGGTGGGTCCACTTATATTGGGGTCTTCTTCTGCAAAACTGACCCCTGGCCTCCTCCCCCTCAGGCTCCTAAGTGAGAAGACGATAAGGATGAAGACTTCGTGATGACCCATTTCTCCTTAATGAAGAGTCAGCGTATTTTCTCTTCCTTACGATATTCTTATTTTTTAATTTTTTTTATTGTTGGGGTTCCTTATGATTTTCTTGATAAAAGTTTCTTTTCTCTAGCTTACTTTATTGTAAGAATAAAGTATATGAGGCACATAACACACAAATGTGTGTTCATTAACTGTATGTGACCAGAAAGGCTTCCAGTCACCAACAGGCTGTTTCTACTTAAGTTTTGGGGAAGTCAAAAGTTATATCCACAGATCTGAAAAACTCTGTAGTTGGGGAGAGGTTGGTGCCCCAAACCCTGTGCTGGTCCAGGGTCAACTGTAATCCCAAATGTGCTTTCCAGCTCTAAAATGACAGCTGTGTGAATTTGGACAGCCACTTCGCCTCTTGGGGTTTTTCCTTTCTTATTTGTCAAATGTTAGAGATACTTTTGTAAAGTCTGTGGTGACATTTCCACAGGTTTCTTCTGGCAGTGCCAGGTAGGAAAAAGAGCAGTAGCATGATAGGGCCAAGGGCTGGGAACAAGAACTGAACACTTGATGGGTGAGTTTGGAGGGTGCCGGCCTTTTGTTCTTCACGGGCCTTTGGGAGAGAACGTCTGGGAAAGTGTTTTGTTTTGTTTTGTTTTTTAAATATAATGAAGAGAAATTTTATTTAAGAACAAAGAGAAAGCTTAGAGCACTTCCAAAGAGATTGGATTGGAAATGGATCCCTCTCACGAGTGAGAAGAGAGATGGGAAAGTGTTTCCGAGAGTTCAATCCCTAACGTACCTTTGGTCAAATACCCGTTCTATGATGATTTACTTCATTGACTATTGGGTAAAAAAGAAAGCCAAGGGACTTCAGTATCCTAAAGAGTTAAGTAATCTCCCGCCAAACAAATGGCAGAAATCCCCCGTATTCAGGTCTCTTCTCCCCCTCTGTTCTTGTCCCTCCCTGTACAAATCAGACTCGACTCACCAAATACTCCTGGCTCAGCTCCCCCCGCATCTTCTCCCGATTCTCCCATCTTCCCTCCTCCGTGGACGCCTCAAGCTCCTACTGCTTTACCACCCAAGCCACCCCAGTCTCAAGGCTCTTCACCTTCCTCACCCTGCTAAACCTGTCTGGCTCCCAAATCACTAGCTTCTCACCGACTTCCTTTCCCTGCTCCCTGGCTTCTCCCATCACCAACTTTCCGGGCCACACCAGCCACACACCCCTACAAGCCATCACCTTCCGCTGGCCATCAACTTCCACCCAGGGCTTCCCCAGTCACTGGCTCCTCCTAGCCACACTCTCTTCTCTCCTGCATATCATCTCCCCCTCTGAGATATTTCAGAGGTCTGAAGTCATAATAAATCTCTCAAAGCCAAAATTAAAAGCCAACTCACCTCAGGAAGGGAAGCTCCACCTGTGTCCTTCCTTCCTCCACCGAGAGCCGGGCCTCTGGGGAGGGGAGCGCCACACCGCCCTCTCCACCCCACCAGGCTTCAGGTCCTGCCCGCACGACCTCCGTATTGCTCAAGTGCACCCCCCAACTTCAGGGCCTGCCTTAGTTTGCTTCAGCTGGGCTCATGCAAACCCCAGAGTGGGCACTAAAGACTGAGTGAATGAAGAAGGGAGGGAAGAAGGAAGAAAGAGGAAGGGAAAAGGAAAAGAAGCTGGTTTGGCTTGTCAGTCTATGTTATCCATGTTCACGGCCCGGTCTAGACCTGTGTACTTCATTACCATGTCACTGTCCTGGAGAGCCGGGGGGAGGGGGTTGCTGGACAGCTGGTGTGAGGGAGGCCATGGAGTCGGGGCGTCTGACTCAGCCTGAGCCCGGCTGCCCTCTGCCTTCCTCTAGACCACAGAATGTTTTCCTCTGGGTCATGCTTTTCTTGGTAAACGTTCTGCGATTCTGTTGTTAGAAAGCCCAATGTTTTCAAGCTGCTCAATTGCTTTCAATAATTACTATATTTGTTCATTTATATATTGAAAGAAGTGGTGATGTTCCTATATATTCTCCAGATAAAGGTAGCGAGGCTTGAGGGGGATGAAAAATTTGCTTGAGGATGGAGCTGAGAAATGCAAACTTGACCTTCAGAAATAAACAGCAGAGTGGGCAAGAGGCAGGAGACAGGTGCACAGCTCCGTCCCCAGAGGAGGAGGTGGAGCTGGTAACCTCGGCCGGGAAAGAGGATGGAGGCACGTTTCCTAACTGGTGGGCGTGTGCCAGACATTTTCTATCTGTTATCCCCTCCAGCGTCCTCCATCTGCTGTGAGATGCTGTGATTCTCTTCTTACTGAGGCTCAGGGAGGTCGCACAGCAGGCCAGTGGCAGGCGTGATCTGAGCAAGGTCTGATAGACTCCTGGGTGCGTGCTGCGTCCGAGGAAAGGCCCTGAGGCCCAGACAGCCTTTGCTGATTTAGGTGCTCTCTTGCATGGGAAGCCCCAGCTGCTGACACACGGTGGTGGGACAGACGGTCATCGAGTGCCACTTATGACATTAGTGTGTCTACATGTATCTGTGGAGAAGAAACCAGAAAGGAGGGCTCAGCTTGTTTCCACGAGACTTCCTTAGGCCCCATCCGGTTATCCATGCTCTTGTCCTATCCATTTGCTGAGCACTCACTTAGCACCCGGCATCGTGGTCTCCCATAAGCAGATTATCTTCTCATGAGTGAACACCGGATCCTTGGGAGAGGAGGAGTGTCAGGGCCCAGGACTGGCCAGGTCTCGGCCCGGCTTACTAGGTTCCGGACGCAGCCCGCTAAGGTACCTTGCTCGGGTCTCTTAGGTGCCTGAGGGCTGTCTACTTGAGCTGGAAAGAGAGAGAGTCTTAGAGGGAGGAAAGCAGTCTTCTTAGAAACATAGATCTTAGTCTTTGGCAGAGCTTGGTGATCTTCAGCAGAGAGACGCCGTGCTGGCGTTCTGCGGGCAGGAGAGGAGATAGTCAGAGTAAGCGGGTCCGTGATAGAATGAGCATGCTCCCGACTGCCTTCTCCTCCAGCCTAATAAGAAGGCTGATCTCGTGCCTCTCAACACCACAGGTGTAGAGACTGCCAGTTCACAACTGCTCTCATCTCACGAGCTCTCATGCTTGTTAGGAGAGCCAAATCCCTCTCCATGCCCTTTCCACCCAGGTGTTCCATCATTGAGCTGTACAGGTATTTCTTATAACTCTCCTCCTAGCCGTAGGCTATATGGGCTGCAACAGAGAAGGCAAATGGCGACGAAGGTGGAAGGAAAGGAGAACGCTCAGCGCCCACCTCGGGGGGGGGCAAACCACAGCCAACTCCAGCAGGTTGCCTGCTTTTGTGAAGTGTTACTGGGACACAGCCACACACATCTGTTTACATATTGTTTATGGCTGCTTTTGCCCTACAGTAGCAGAGTTGAGTAGTTGAAACAAGAAACCACATGGCCCACAAAGCTGTATATATTAATATTTACATTCTTACCTTTTACAGAAAAAGTATGCCAAGCCCGTAATTTTACCCAGGAAGGCTTTGATGACGGCTACATAATTTGTTTCTCAAGATGATCATCTTGATAAACCTGACATATATCCTGTTATTATGCTTTTGATAAAGAATATCTTTCATGCAATTAACAACCACTTATAAAGCTCTAATTTAAGCTGGGCACTTGGCTAGGTAGGCAGTTGGAGGGCAAAGGTGAATGATCCCTGGGGCCCTGTGCTTCTGGAGCTCCCAGCTGACACGGGAGGTGGACACATGAACAGGTACCTGCAGCACAGGTGCCACACCCCGACATGGACAATGTTTGTGGACCGTGTGTTGCAGGGGTCAGAGGAGGAGCAGCTGGCCATGCTCTGGGGGTGCAAGGTGATGATGGCTGTGTGACTTGAAGAGTGCTTAGAGGCACCCTTCCCTGGCAGAGGTAAGGAAGGTAAACCTCCTTCTTACTGAGTCCAGTTCCAACAAAACCATGGAAAAACTAGACCAAGTCTATGATCTTGGGCTCCAGCAGGGCTCCAGCACCTGCTCATTGGGAAAATACAGCAGGAGGTTGGCGATGATGGCTATGGCGGCTGTGCACCTGGAGCCCTTCTCAGAGCACAGGGGAATCCTCTGGGGGGCCCACTGATACCAGGAAGCCGCCTCCCTGTAGCCATCGCAGAATCAGGAGAAAATGCTGTGGCCTCACAGCCCCAGTGTGCCAAGCCTGTCTCTGCCACGGGTAGGTAAAGGTGACCTGCTTGATTCACTTACCTCTCTGAGCCTCAGTTTCCTCTCTAATGCTGAGAAAATATGAAGCACAAAGATAGTAGAGTGTGGACTAAAGAAGTGTAATAAATGTCAAGGCATGTGGCTCTCCATCGAAGATTGAGAGGACCGAGGTAATGTTTAGGAAAACACTGTTATCTCGTTCTGATTCTTTCATCTACTTCCAGAGCAATTCGCATAGTGATAATAAACTTGACCGTGAGTCACACGAACCTGGGTCCAAATCCTGTCTCCCTCACTTAGCAACTGTGTGACCTTCAACAAGTTATTTAACTTCTTTCACCTCAATTTCCTCATCTGTAAAAGGGGGCTGACAGCAGCACTCTCAAGATTGTGAAGAGTATGAAAATAAGATAATGTAGGCAAAAGGCTCTCAGTAACTGGTAGCTGGAGAAATAAAGAGCTTAGGGGAACTGTATCATTTTGGCCTCTCATTTTATTTTGTGGAAAATTTCCCTTCTCATTTTCTTTCTTTCTTTCCTTTTTTTTTTTTTTTTTTTTTTGAGACAGAGCCTCAAACTGTCACCCTGGAGAGAGTGCCGTGGCATCACAGCAAACTCCAATTCCTGGGCTCAAGCGAATCTCCTGCCTCTGCCTCCCAAGTAGCTGGGACTACAGGCGCCCGCCACAACGCCCGGCCATTTTTTTTTTTTGGTTGCAGCCACCATTGTTGTTTGGTGGGCCCAGGCTGCTCAGGTGTACATGGCTGGCGCCTTAGCCCGTTGAGCCACAGGCGCCGAGCCCTCATTTTCTTTATTGATTGTTTTTTTGTTTACTGAGCCTGATTTTGGAGAAGCCAGATTGGAGGTACATGGAAAAAGAGAATATTTTCCACCTCGCTGTTTTCTCTCCACTTGCTCCTTTTGACCTTAAGTCAGATTGGAAGAAATTCAGTATTGCATTTGCTGAGTGGAGGCTGCCAGAGAAGCATGAGATGCTGGTGATCCCCACAAAGCCCAGAATGTGTGGAAAGAGTTCTTGTTTTAAGTGTCATGGCCTGGTACCCATTCTCTACTCAGATTCATGCTGAGATTATTAATAGCTCATGAATAATAACTCATTTGCTACTTGGGTCCCCAGGCCAGCAGGGAAAACTGAAGTCCTTTGCAGAGCCAGGGATTTCTTCTGGGGGACAAACCAGAGAAACGTCCAGCGTCAGCTTTTGAAACTCACAAAAGATTGAAAGTTATTCATGAGCAATGGCATAAGCAGGATGCCAGTGCTATCTAAATCCAGGGCTGCAGAAAGCTGACACCCCAGTGGGCACCGCCTGCCTCTGGCGCCTTTGTTTGGATGACGGAGGTTGAAGCTGTTGGCATCATTCCCAGGGTGGTCACTGGCAGGAGTGATAAGGAAATGTAACGCTTAAGGGGAAATAACACTTTAGGGTGTATAAGGATGCCTACTGCGGCTTGCTCCAGGCACGTCATGGGTGTTATTCATTTAACCCTCAGTAGCTCTGTAGCTCTTTGAGGAAACAGGCTTGCAGAAGTCCCAGCTGATTAATGCCGGAACTGACACTCAAATGTACATCTCTTTGTGTCCACCTCAGCGCTCAGGATAGGAACTGGAAGCGCTGAGAATCCAGGCCTGCGGAGACTTCTTTTATCTCCTAAGAGAAGCTCTTTCTCCATTGTCTGTGTCCTGCCCTGGAGGACAACTGCAAAGCCATCAGCTTCCTGTTGCACCTTGACCCCCGGATGCTAAAGCGGTAGGAGGGAAGTGTTTGCTCACTTCCCAGGAAGACTGCAGAAAGGGAGGGTGGGTGAGGAGAGGCGCAAAGGGAGACCAGGCAGCATTCCAGGCTGGCACTTAAAACTAGGGGAAGCCAATTATTTTCTTGGGTAGTGGTGGAGAATTCTATAACCACAAAGGAATCTGGAATATCCAATCCCTTCATTTCCTAGGAAACATAGCCCCAAAGAGTTAAAATTATTTGTTCAAGGCTTTATGTCTATCAGGCATCCTCAAACTTTTTAAACAGGGGGCCAATTCACTGTCCCTCAGACCATTAGAGGGCCGGACTATAGTTTAAAAAAAAAACTATGAACAAATTCCTATGCACACTGCACATATCTTATTTTCAAGTAAAAACCAAAACGGGAACAAATACAATTCACACCAATGCATGTGGCCCACGGGCTGTAGTTTGAGGACCCCTGGTCTAGATAGTTGGAAATAATAGCAAAAATAGTTAATGGTCATAATAGTATCACTATTAACTAACTTACTATAAGATAAGTAAGTTAGTTGTCTTATCAGATGCTTCAATAGCCCAGTGGGCCAATAGTCTAGAATTTGCTGCTAAACATTCTGAGGCTCAGATGCTAAAAACTCATCTGAAGCCACCCAGCTTGTAATGAGCAGCTTGTTTTAGGAGTCTATGTAGTTCTTACACCTTTCAGCCCACATGCTTGACAGAGAGGACAAGGCCCAAGTTCTTTAATCACGAACTCCCTTTCACATACTCTACCTCTCGCTCCTCATAAAATTCTATTTGTACCTAGAGATTATACTCTAAGTCTGAAGTTGGACAGCCAGGTTGCTGTGCCGAGGTGTTTAGAATGGCTGTGAAATGCCAGGCTGTAGGAACTTGTTTTCCACACCAATCCTGCCCCTCCTTAATTACAAACACACAGACATACCCATCAAGTTCCTGATCAGTGGGGCACCGGGGCCACAGGGGCCCTGGGCAGCCTCTCCTGGGTCAAGTGCTCCAGGCAGACAGCCCAGTAGTGGTGGCAGGGGCCTGTACGCCGGGTTACAGTCCTGGAAAAGCGTCTTCTACCTTTCACAAGGTAAAAGATGAGCACGTGAAGAAGGTCAACAGCAGGAAGTCCCAAACACCACCTTCCAGGCCCATTCAGACATCCAGCTGCAGCAGACTTCTCTTCCCTGAGAGCCCTTGGTGAGGAAGGCTCTGGGCTCTTTCGAGGCTGAGACCTGAGGCCTTTCTGGGCCCCTCTGAGGTTCCACAGTGCAAAGGTATTCCTGGACCCCAGGCATGGGCAGCCCTTGTCCTGTCTGCTCGCCCAGTCTGGGAAAAGTCTCTCAAATTCCCTCAACAAGAGTGAGCAGTGCATCCTCTGCCAGTGTCCCCGAAGGAGGCCTCCAGCCACCCAGCCCCAAAAGTGCTGCGTGTACCGTGCTCAGCTCTTCTTGGGGTCTCTCCTTTCTGGAAAGTTCCCTGGCAGGTGTGTTTCCACTGAGCTCGCAGGGAGCGCTGTGAGGGAGGTGGTTGCTCTGGTGCTGGCGGCAGGGCAGGCCTATGTGAGCGGCCACGTAGTTGATTGCGAAGATTGGAGCTTTGCGTTGTCATCTATTATTTTGTCATCCTGCTGCTCTACATGCTGCCGGCCGTGGGGCCTCCCAGCTGTGCTTTGGTCTCTCAGCCAGCCAAGGAAGGGAGATAGAGTGTCCAGGGCCCCCCCTCTCCCTTCCCACCCTTCCTCCAGCCCCTGCAGCTGTGATGTCAACCGAGGAGCCCTCAGCAGGAATCTGCTCACCTAGTTGCTCAGAGGGGTGAGCCCTACATGGCTTTGCTCCGTCTCTGTCTTGGTGGTCATGATGAAATGCCTTTTCTGCCTTTGGTCTTGCTGTAGTTGCCCTACCCAAGAGAAAACCTTTCCTTTAATAATCTACCAAGTTTAATTTTTCTTACTCAGCAGCAACCAGTATGTTGTCAAAGCTTTTGCATTAGTGGAACCACGTGATTCTATCATCAGAGAACTGGCTCCAGAGGCCTCGCCATGTCATGATTTCTAACCGACATTGGTACCGAAGTTTAACAGCGTCAGTCATGTCTTTATTTGTCCATTGGGACACCTGTTGGTCAGCGCAGTTCACTCGGCGTGAGCATCAGTGAGTGGCCGCTCTGTTTTTTCTTGTTCCTCTTCCTTAAGATCCCTCATTTTTTGACCATACTTCCCCAACTTTTTCTCAGCTTCGTCCCCAGCTTCTCTATGGCTCCATCCAGTCTGTTCATTAAACTAGACTTTCTCCTCATTTGAGACAACTTAGTGGACATTCCTTTTCATGTTCCATAGCTGCAGTCCCAACCCTGGGCCCTGACTTGTTAGGAACGGGGCTGCGTAGCTGGAGGCGAGTGGCCGGTAGAGCAAGCGGCACTTCATCTGTACTTACAGCCGCTCAGCCCTCACATTACTGCCTGAGCTCCGCCCCTGTCAGATTTGAGCTCCCTTCCAATGTTGGTGGAAAAATTGTCTTCCATGAAACTAGTTTCTTGTGCCAAAATGGTTGAGGCTGTGTAGGATCAGTTTTGAGTAGCAGAATTTAAGTTAAGAGCACAGATAGACTCTGGAACTGTCATTTCAATTCTGCTGCTTAGTTTCGAAGTGATCAAGGCCAGTTATGTAGCCTCTCCAGGCCTCAGTTTTCTCATCTGTAAAGTGGGGAGAATAATAACATCTACCTCACAGGGTTTTCATGAGGATTAAATGAATTTATGTATATAATGTGCTTAAAACTATGCCTGGAACAGAGTATACACTATGTGCTGTTATTATTCAACACACAAAGGAAGCTCTCAGAGTTGTGGCTTATGGTTCTGATATTCACTGAGTGCCCCGTAATGGAGCACTGGAAAGGTCTTATTCATATCAAAGTCACATGTTTCTTGCTTGAACTTTATAATTTGTCCTAGCAATTAGATTTGCCGGTGGCAGAAAAATTCTATTTCTCCTTTTTTCTTCCCTTTTCTTCCTGGACACTAGACGACCTTTCCCAGCTCTCTTGCAGGTAGGTAAGGCCATGTGATTGGCAGGTGTGATGTGTGTTAGTTCCAGGTCTAGCCCATAGCAATTTCTCATGTGTGATTCTCTTTTCCTCTTGTGTGCTGTCTGGATGCAGAAGTCCTCGCACATACTGGAGCCATAAGAAGTTTCCAGCTGGATCCTTCACCCCCACCTTCTAAATTAGTTAGCTCTAGTTCTTGAGCCTTTCCAGTTGTGCCGCTGGAGTCCTCCGCAGCATCTAGAGTTCAGCTTTCTTCCTTCTGATTAAATTAGGTGCCACACTTTCATTTGCTGCCGTCATCTCCCAATACATTGACATCTTTCTATTCTGTAATCTCATCTCTCCTTTTAAATTAAATTAATTTACTATGGAGGGAGTTTCCAAGAAGGAGCAGAGACAAACACATGTACAAAACCCATGTTTATTCAACAGCATAAACAATCTGGATAATTTTCAGAATCAATGCCGAAGAATCATTTTACAGTCTTTAAAATGACTTCACAACTGAACTGATTATTTTGCTTTTATTGGTTACTGTTTTGGGTGTTTAAGCACATACTACATACATGTAATTCATCGCCTTTAATAAATTGGATACTTAAGTAGAAAATTAAGAAGAAATACAATGCCTTAAAAAGAAAAAGGATAAATGCAAATAAACATACAATGAGATACCATCTTATCAAAAAGACATACAATAACAAAAGCTGATGAAGATACGGAGAAAGGGGAATACTTGTTCACTCTTGGGAATGTAAATTAGCACAACCACTATGGAGAACAGTATCGAAGATTCTTAACAAACTAAAAATAGAACTACCTGTGACCCAGCAATCCCACTGCTGGGTATATATTCAAAAGAAAGGAATTCAGTATATTAAAAATATATCTGCACTCCCGTGTTTATTGAAGCTCTATTCACGGTAGCCAAGATATGGAATCAAGCTAAGTGTCCATTAGTGGATGAATGGATAAAGAAATTGTACACACAATGGAATAGTATACAGCCACAAAAGAACGAAATCCTGCCATGTGAAGTAACATGGATGGAAATAGACTATGTTATGTGAAATAAGCCAAGCACAGAAAGACACATCTCACATGTTCTCATTCATATGTGGGAGCTAAATATTAAAAACGATTGATCTCAGAGAGACAAACAGCAGAATGATGGTTACCAGAGGCTTGGAAGGGGTGTGGGAAGTGGGGATAAAGTGGGGGTGATTAATTAGTGCAAAAAAATAGTTCGTTAGATAGAACGAGCAATATTGATAGCACAACTAAGTGACTGTAATCAAAAATGAGTCAGGGTAGACTTCATGCATTGGTCGAAGGCAGCCTAGACTATGGCCAGGAGGTGAATGTAGTCACTCAGGAGCTCAGCAAGGAGAACGAAATCACTGTTGGCCTGTTCCTGGTGGAGCTGCTCAATCTTCCTTCCACCTCAGCCAGCTGGGAGAGTGCGTGTGACAATGCTGTGTTGTCCTCAGAGCTCCGAGCATGGCTCGACTCTGCAAATTGGGCTGTGTTCATGGCTAGCTCGTTCCTCTGGTGGACTAGGGTTTCTACAGCAGCATGCAGTTTCCGAGACTGCTCCTCACACCAAATGTCTGAGTCATTCATCAGAATGACTAAAAAAGTCTAAACAATAACTAAAAATAGCTTAAAAACTAAATAACTAAGAAAGTCTAACTAAAGTAACTAAAATAACTAAAAAAATGGAACTGGAATGTCCCCAACACAGAGAAATGAGAAATGTCTGAGGTGGTGGTGTCCCAGTTCCCCTGATTTGATTAATTCACATCGGAAGCTTGTACGAAAACATCACATGTACCCTATAAAGATGTACAACTATTATGTACCCATAAGAATTAAAAGTTAAAAATGTTTTTAAAAAACAAAAAGACTAAATGGGAATCCCCCTCTAAAGTTTCACTGGGGGGTGGGTGCTGCTTGTTTTCTTCCATCTCCTACTAGGGGGGTCTGGGGTGCCCCTCTCATACCTCGGTTGTCCCAGACTCTGTGGGATCTGTCGGATGTTGATTTGTAATTTCGTTGCTCTTCTGGATCAACTATGAAAGTCTTACCACCTCACCATCTAATAAGTTACTTAAACAACTTTTATGTATGTTTTAAAAGTTGAGGTTCCAGTATCCTCTAATATGCGAAGGTGCCACCTCTAACGGACGGACCATGTCTGTTTATGTCTATCCTATGCCCCCCCCCCTCGTCCCCAGGGGACATCAGACCACATTTCTGGGTCAAAGTGAGGAACTCTTTTTATAACCAAGTATGACCATTAGAGGGAGCCTAGACCTTGCCGGAACATAACACCCTGGGGAGGTAAGGAGAACTTACAGAAAGAGTAACAGGGCACAGATTCCCTTATTCAATTTTCAATTTTATTTATTAAGAAAATGAGTGTGCCTGGGAAATACATTTCTGTTTCCCAAAGGTTCATAGACAAATCTATTAACTCTAAGGAGTTCTTACAAAACAGTTAGTTGAGCTTACTACCGACAACCCCAAATAAGGGACTGACATCTCAATCAATGAAGCTTCATGAAGGCAAAGATTAAGGATGTGTCTGGAAAAAGTACAAAGCACAAAAGTATCTGTGACTTGGGCTCTGGGATTCGAACTCCGTGTTTAAGGGGAGATGGCAGACAGGAAGAACAAGCAGAGGAGAGGTGGGCAGTGAGGTCAATGGTTATATTCTTATGAGACTTGAGTTAGCGCCAGGAAATCTACATTTTCTGTAGGATCAGGGAATGATTGAAGACGAAAAGTGAGTAAAAGAGGAATCAATTATGCAGGTGTCCCTGGGAGGGTGGAAGAATGATAGATCTTGTCTTGTCTCTGTCCTGCCCTGGGAGGATAAACTTGCAATCAACATTATGAAGGCGGAATGGATGAGATGTTAGTTTAGGAGCTAGACTTAGCCTGCAGACCCAAAGTTAAGATCTTGCTTAGGAGAAAACAACAGAAAAGAACTTCCTTATGAATAACCTGTGGGAGCAGTCCTTGCAGACACCTGAGGCCTTTTTCTGTCCATGGGGGTCTGGCTGATGCATAATGCTCCTGACAGCTGTTCCTCTGGGAGGGGGTGTTTCCTGCGTAATTCAGCCTATAGGCTTCCCTTTTGCATAAGGAGTTGGGGGGGTAGGTCCTGAGATCTTTGTTTTCCTTTACCGCTACCATTAGTACTGATTACAATATAAAAACATCTGATAATTTTGATAATATTAGTTACAACTAAAAATATTTAGTGATAATGACTTTTTTTACTATTTATATTAACTTATTTAGTTATTATTTGATTTGTAAAATCAGTCATCTATGTCTAGAAGAGCAGAGAGGCATGTATAATAGGCTACCTCTGGGAATATGAGAAGAATCGCATACACCTGCAGTGGAGACAAAAGGTGACCCTGAGGAGTCCCGATGACGCTGGCCCACCGCCCTCCCAGGTGTGGGGGTTGGGTCTGCGGAAGGGCGACGGCTGGGCAAGAGCACTCACTCCACAAGAGCTGCGCACAGACTGGGGATCTGCTTACGTTTACTTAGCGGCCTTGTCTTACGCGAGGAGGAGAATGTTCTGTGTTAGGGTCCCTACACTTGAGTGACTGGGCTAGGGATGGGCAGAAGGGGACGTAGAGGGAGGGATTGAAAAGTTGGAGACATCTTGGGCCTTTAACCACTGAGTTAGGCTCTATCAGGTGCGACTTGTGGTTCTGGTTCTGGAGAAAGGGAGACTGGGGCCCCGTGTGTGTGGAGAAGGTGGCTGTAGCTGATGGCACGCATCTTGTCATCCAGCTTGGAGCGCCGGCTGCAGGCAGGTCTGGGAGCATTCCTGCTTGGCTATCAAGCTAAATTGCTGTCCTGACCCTGTGACTCCTGGCATGAAACAAAGGGCACTGGGAATGCAGCACAATCCTTCCTTGGCAGAGGACATTGTCATTGGAACTTTTGCTCCTTTGGGGTCCCCTGGGTGATCTGACTGCACCACTGTCTGACTCAGCTGGAATTCTCTCTGGAGTCCACGTGCTGACTTGCAGGGGAGCCCTTGACCAGACATGGGTGTTCCTTGTCTTCTCTGAGATGTAACTTTGTGGTGATAGAAGCAGGTTCAACAATGAAGTCACACACAAACAAAAATAGTCTTAATAAGGAATACTTAAAAAAAATGAATACCAAAAAAATGGAAAGACTATCTTGCAGGAAATTTGGGGGGCAAAAGGCACTCTCTTGATGACAGGGATAAAAGTCAGGAAGGTGAAAAAAAGACAGAAAAGGAAGGGGGAAAGAAAATGTGGAGATTTGGAAATGGAGGAGTTTTTTCTTAAATTAAATTAGGCAAAAATAGTATTAGTGGAGGGAAAAATTCTGGCCGAGGAGAAGAAAACTGAATGACTTCAGGAAGGGATTGTAAAAGTGAGCCCAAGCCTTTCTTCTTCCTTGAAGCGTCTTTCCTCCACTGCCCATCTCTGGGGCCCGGTCCTCTGTCCAGAGCCCTCTCTCGGCCTTGAAGGCATGGCATCCATTCTCTACTTAGGGCATGGTCTATAGATGTCACTTCCCTGGGGAGGCATTCTGCAGCACCACTTCTCCCAGAAGGGCTGGCCTGTGGCCCACGAGAGCCGGGACTGGGTGCTAAATCCCCAGCACCCATCCCACTGTGGATGCTCTATAAGGAGACCCAGGTGGGGAAAAGTGCCTGTTCAATCTACGCTTGCCTTCTTTTTCCCTTAAATCTTACTACACTCACTGTTCTGTTTCTACCTTACATGGGCACTGGTTTTCATATTGTCCACTGTGTGTATTTCTTAAGAATCCAAGTAAATTATAAGCTACTGATAAAGGGGCAATAATTCTATTCTTCATCCTTGAATTATTCCCAGCATTGAGCACTGCGCGAAAAACCCAACGGGAGGCTTTATAAACACTTTCTCATCCATTTAGTGAATGGATAAGACTCTGCCCACAATTATGTAGGCCTTTCTCTCCCAGTTGTCTCCATCACCACTCACTGCCTGTGATTGATGCCCCTCTGCCCACAGCTCCACCTTTGGTCCAGGATCACTCAGTTAAAAAAGAGAAAAGATAAAGTCCGTAATTAAACCCACTTACAAGTGTCTTCAGAAAGAGGACTTAAAAAAACCAGGTTAAATCTCCCAGAATCCTTTATAAGGGTCCTGTTGCTCAGTGGTTATCCCTTAATTCTGAGGGGTAGAAGCAGCCTAGCAGGTTGGTAGGAAAATCCTTTGTCTCAGTTTTGTATCATGGGGTTAATAGCTCCTGCCTTTTACCTTCCCTATAGGAACATGGTGAGATAATGTTGGAACGCTCACTGAAGTCCTCAGATGGAAGGTGCCATATAAATACCACATGTCATTAAAAGCCTTGACCCATGGAAGATGAGGGAAACTTCATTGCTTGTGGAGTTTGAAGCAAGATGGGTAAAAATCACAGGGATTGTGTCCAAGGACTTTACGGTTCTAGGATCTGGGAGCTGCCCACAAGAATTAGGATCTGTTCACGTAACAAGGACCTAAAAGAAATTTGGCAGTGATTCCAGAGACAGTGTTAAAATCCTTTAAAATTAAAAGAAAATAAATTTATAAAGGAACTTATCCTGGTTAATAAGTCAACCTAGTATAAAATCTGTGATGAAAACCCATAGTTTCTTGCCTCACTCTTTCCTAATTCTTGTTCTTTTCCCTGGGGTAGGGACTTTTCATCTTTTTACTGTTTATTTTGGTATTAATTCCCATATCTCTAAATAAAATGTTTCTACTTCTCCGCTTTGGTGGATCAACTTTAGGTATTAGTTATTGAATTTCCACCATTGATCTATTAATATTCTACCATCCTGCATCCCTCTTTCCTCTGTCTTTTTATTTAGTTATATCACTCTTCCCTTTTCTTATTGGTTTCCTTTGAAACTCACCACTTTTATTTTTTGCTTAATAATAGGCAGAAATTTTTCCTCCTTGCCTCAACTTCTGGTTGTCCTGAATGACAGTTCATACAGGAAATGCAGGCAATTACATTTATTTTGTTTTATTTATTAATTTTCACATTGAGTTCAAGCCTCGGCAACCTTCATATAATACACAGATGGAAGAATATAGCGATAGTAATAACTAACATCAAAAGCTTTTCCACATTCATTTTTTTTTTTTTTTCCCTTTTGGTAGAGTACCGTGGCATCACAGCTCACAGCACTCTCCAATTCCTGGGCTCAAGCGAGTCTCCTGCCTCTGCCTCCCAAGTAGCTGGGACTACAGGCACCCGCCACAACGCCT
>CAUYRH010168179.1:0-15315 GCA_963574655.1 Perodicticus potto | reverse complement strand
CACTAACATTTTGGACTGGACAATTCTTTGTCATGGGAACTGTCAGTAACATCCTCAACTCCCTAAGTTGTGACAACTAAAAATGTCTCCAGAAATTTCCAAATGTCTCCTGAGGGACAAAATCACCCCCTGTCAAGGACTACTGGAAATTTTACAAAGAGAAGTGCTTAGCGGGCAAAAGGATGTGTTGGGGATAGAAAAGGACAAAGGGCATAAAAGACTTGTGAAGAATCTGGTCTGGTAGGATCTTTCTTCTGGCCTCTGTCCTAAGGTCTAACATGTGGAAGGAATTGAGTAGTTAACTTGTTAGATGAATAAGTGAATTCTCCATTTCTGACAGTGGTTCTCAACCTTCCTAATTGCCTTGTTGTTACAAACGGAACAAAGGAGTTGCCCACTGGTTGAGAACCACTGCAATGGAAAACATGGGCTCTTGTGGGCTGGCAGCCCAGCTACACTCTGGGAACTGGGCAAGGAATAAACCATTGCAAAAGGTCCCAAGTGGCCCTGGGGGCTGGGTGGACTCTGAGCAGCAGAGATGACTGGGAGTATGGACGCATCTATGATCCTCAGTCCCCTGGGATCCTGGCTGGCCACGGTGGTGGCCAGGTGGGCCAGGCAGGGATCACTGTCAGGCTGCATTCCAGCCTCACTAATAGAACCCCTGTCTTTGTGCTGTTACAGCTGTGTCCTGTGATCGAACTGGCCTTCAATGACATGTATGCAGACCTCCTGAAGATGGTAAAGGGTAGGTGCACTGCTCTCTCTTCCACCTTCTCCTTTCCCGTGGAGCTGCCTCCAGGCCCTGCTACCACCCAAGGGAGGCCACCCCTGTCAGGCCTGAGCACTGACTGGGTCCAGCAGCAGGTGGGAGGAGTATTAGTTGATGCCTGCCCAAGAGAAGTAGACAGAAATTCACCATGACTGGGACTTAATGAGTTCCTGCTCTTCTATGTGAGGCCTGCAGATGCTCCAGATAAACTCAAGTCAAATCCCAGCCCCACCACTGACTTGCTCCATGACCTTGGGAAAGCCATACCACCTTTTACTCTTGGTTTCCTCATCTTGAAAAATGGGGCTTATATATCCTAAGGGACCTCACAGGATTATTAATGAGGATTACAAATTTACAGGAAACTGGGTGTGGTGGCTAATACCTGTAATCCTAGAATCTGGGCGGCCAGGCCAGTGGATTGCTTGAAGTCAGGAGTTTCAGGCCAGCCTGAGCAAGAGTAAGACCTCATCTCTACTAAAACTAGAAAAACTAGCTGGGTGTCATGGTGGGTGCCTGTAGTCTCTGCGACTCGGAAGGCTGAGGCAAGAGGATGGCTTCAGTCCAGGAGTTTGAGGTTGCTGTGAGCCATGAGGCTACCACACTCCACCCAGGGCAACAGAGCGAGACTCTGTCTCAAAAAAAAAGAGGTTGAAGGAAACTTCCAGGCACATAGCAGGCGCTCTGCCTGGCACAGAGAAGTGTTTTCAAATGCTAAATGGATGGATGACGGGTGGCAGGAGAGAGGGATGTGTCCCATTAGAGGAGAGGAAACAAGGGAAGAGATGAAATGCATGCTGAGCATGGAGGTCATTTCTTCCCTAAGAGCAGCAGAGATGTGAGGACGGGCTTCTGCCCCCACATCAGAAATCTGCCCTTGTTTAGAACCCCCACAGTAGAAATAAGCAAAAAAGAAGAAAACCTACCATCTGCTGATTTGAGATCTGAAGGGCGACCAGAAAGGAGTGGGAGGGGGAGAATGAAATGAAAGCGCATTGAGTGCCCAGAGAGCGTCTGCCGCGGGCCTCACTGGCGCCCCAAACAGCTCCATGCAGTAGTAATCATCAACCCTCTTCCGATGTGGGGAAACTGAGGCTCAGAGTAATTAAGCCATTTATCCGAGCTCACAGAGGCAACTGGCAAGATGGGAAGCCTGAACCCAATTCGTCCAGTTCCAAGTGGGTGTAATTCAGATTCGGTGGTTACTAGGTGCCAGTTCTGCGCATAAGGCAGGAATTTAAGACGAGGGAACAGATTCAGGGGCTGGAAGAGACTAACCACGATCTGCGGGGCTCAAACGGAAGTCAAACTGGCAACTGTGCTCCCCAACCGCAGGGTAGCAAGTCTCCCCCGGGAGGAGGCAGAGGCGGCCCGGGAGCCAAATCCCGGCCGTCCCCTCTAGATCCGCCCTATCCTCGGCCCTCCAGCCGGGACGGATGAGACGCCACCGCCACCTGGCGGCCACATGGGGAATCTGAGACGAACACGAGATCCGGCGGTGTGCACCGGGCGTCCAGACCCAGAACCTGCCCCGGTGGGGCATGCCGGATTCAGGCTCGTGAGGGGGATGGAGAATTATAAACAATAGTTCCGTTTGGTTCCAACCCAGGACTATGGCATAAAACCCACTCATACCCTCTCACAATATGAGCTCGAGCAAGTCATTTCACTTTTCTGAGCCTTAGATTCTCTAAAAGGAGGGTAATAATAATAATATTTCCCTAGGTCATTTTGAAGATTAATGAGCCAACCCACGTAAAGGTTTAGCACGGCGCCTGGCATTTGGTATACACTCAATGTCAGTCATTATGCTCATCATTTCCTTTTTTTTGCTTTGTCTTGGTTTTGAGGCAGAGTCTCACTCTGTAGCCCTGGGTATAATGCCATAGCCTCATAGCTCACAGCAGCCTGAAACTCCTGGGTTCAAGCAATCCTTTTGCCTCAGCCTCATGATTGGATGAGACCACAGGCTCTCACCATCATGCCCAGCTAGTTTTTCTTTTCTTTCTTTTTTTTTTTTTTTTTGCAGTTTTTGGCTGGGGCTGGGTTTGAACCCGCCACCTCCAGCATATGGGGCCAGCGCCCTACTCCTTTGAGCCACCGGCACCGCCCCGTAGTTTTTCTATTTTTAGTAGAGATGGAGGTCCCACTCTTGTTCAGGCTGGCCTTGAACTCCTGAGCTCAAGCAATCCACCAGCCTTGGCCTCCCAGCGTAATAGGGAGCGACATTGCCCAGCCCATCATTTTCCTTATTACCAACATCATTATTACCTGCCCCTCCTACTCATCTCTCCAGGCAATAATCCAGCTGAAAGCAGCCCCCAAACCACCCCATCCAATACTGCTCCCCACCCTCAGAGAACTTCCTTCTTGTCCCCGAGCAGTGCCCATTTCCCTCAGCCCTGACCGCCTGGAGTTTGACCTTCTGTCTCCTGCTATCAAGGACGATGCCATTCAGTTCAACCTGGTGGTGAGTGTCACAGGACCTCAAGAATAAAGTGGGGACATTGCTGCCCTTTTCTGGCCATAAAGGTCAGGAATCATATGCTTATATCAGGGGGAGAAAACCTAGCCACGGTTAGGACACATAGCTGATTTAGAAAAATCTGCAACAGGCTGAACACATTTGAGCCATTTTGGGGAGAAAAAGATCAGAAGATAAGAGTTTAAGCCACAAATCATCCACCCAGGGGTCTGCCCTCAACCTCTTGTCCCCTGTCAGGGACCTGAATGTGTACACTGAGGCCTTTGGCCTTTCACAGGCAGGTCCCTGCCAATCCCCAAACCTCCAGTGACCTTGAAACAAAAACCCAGGACATCACTGAAATCACTGAAACATTATTGAGACTCACAGACCTAAGTTTCTCTCCCAGTCCCATGACTCCCAAGCTATGTGACTTCGGGCAAGTTTCTTTGTCTCTCTGAACCTCCACTTTATTGTCTGCAAAATGTAAATACTAACGGTCACTGAGGAAAGGATGAAATGAGACCACACATTGCCCGGAAGACAGGAAATGCCCAGTGACTGTCAGTTCTCCGTAAAATATAGAGCCGCACACTCATGCTAGACTGGATCCCTGGGGGGCCAGGCAGGTAGCCTGAATCCCAGACTAGTTCTTATGGGTCCCTTGGAAAACTGCAGCATCAAGTAGTTCATCCATTTTGTTACAGTTTTGAATTTTCCCTTTACCTAAAGGGTTTGAGATGTCTGAGAAGTTGAAACATAAGTGAAAAACTAAGATATCTAGGTTAAAAAATAAAAACCAGATTATTTGAGGAGTGCAAGTGGAGTAGATGTTGTCAGGTGCCTGAGATAACTCTCAGCCTTCAGCCAGGCGTCAGTGCCCTCAACCTCATGTCCCCTGGCAGAGGCCCGAATGTGTACACTGTTCGAGGCTAAGCTTCCTGGCAACAAATGCAAAAAGACAAACAGGTGTCGTTTGCTTCTGCATTGTTAACGTGTCAACTGTAGAGTTTAGATTTTTAGCTCACTCCCTCCTCCTGCTCTTTATCTCCTCAGGCCAAGCTGTTGGACTCAAAGGGAATGGTAAACAAGTATTTCAATAACTCTGTGGCTTCCCCGACGATGCCCACCCTGGACAGCACCCCGTTCAGCCTCATCGTTAGGCAGGATGTTGTGAATGCTGTGGTAGCTGCCTTGATCCCTCCAGAAGAAATCATAATCCTATTGGACTATGTGGTAAGCCTCGGCAAGGGACAGAGGATGGGACCACCTATGCTGCATCATAGGGACTTCCTGAATCAAAGGGGGCACAAGGACCCCTAGGGCCCTAAGCACTACTCCCCTGTCAGACTCAGTTTAAATCACTCCAGTAATAGAAAGCTCAGTCTCTCCCCTAAGAGACCCACTGCTGACATAGACCTAGCGCTGAAATCCTCCCTCTAACATCCAGCCCCAGTCCTACCTAGTTCTGAAAGACAGGTTTGGTGCACCTGTGTCCTCTACCAAGTAGGGATCCTGTGTAGTCACAGAATATCTTAGCTACTGAGCAGTCCAGGAATGGCAAATGTGCTGCTACTTGCACTGTGGGACCCATGGCAGACATCACTACTCAATCAGAGCCCTCCTTCCGACTGAGTCTGGATGCCAATGCAACCTTGAATCCTTATCAACATAGCACAGCAGACAACCACCACCAGTGAACTACATTGTGCCTCCTCCTCCAGGGTGACTAATAGGGAAGCAGATCCCGAGGGGGAAAGGGTTGGCCCAAAGTTATGAGAAGATGGCAGGACTTCAGGTCAGCCAACAGACAGCAAATAACCAAGTTCTTGAGGGAGCTAAGAGGGCAAGAAAATGGGGAATGGTCACCAGCAATCACACTCATGATTGTGATAAGAATTAGAATCACTTCTTTAGGAGCAGGGAGCTCCCCATAGACCCATAACCACCAGCAGCCTGCAGAAAAAGTTCAGGCCAGCACGGACTCCATGCCGTATAGCAGCTGACCTAGGAGCTGTTCCTCCACCAGTGACAAACAAATGGCCTGCACTACCCAGCTGTTCTGGGGTCCTGGGAAATCTTCATCCCAGCAGCAGGGTACAGAAGGTGTGCCTCCCCTGGGCCCCCATCTGACTGACCTTTTCTGGCTTCCTCTCGTCCTCAGCTTCCTGAACTGGCCCGTCAGCTGAAAGCAAGAATCAGGGTGATCGATGAAAAGGTTGGTCCATTTGCCATCTGCAGCTTGATGGATGTACAGTGTGGTCTGTACACAGGCCTCTGGGGAGTAGAATCTGGACAGGACTATTCTCTTTCTTTCTAGCACTGTGGGACTCAGACCAAGGCCCTTCCTCTGGAGATTTTATTCTAGCAGGCTAGTTTAACCTGAATCAAATAATTGCGTGGGTGATATTTCTGTTGCAGGCGGAGTAACAAAGGACAGGTTCTAGGGGCTATGAGAACATCATGGGCACCTGATCTAGTCTGGGACATCAGGGAGACTTCCCTGAGGGGAAGAGTATTCCAGACAGTGAGAACAGAAGACCAAAGGCTGCCAGGCAGAGAGAACAGCAATCCATTCAAGGATCTGTACCAGAGCCTGGGCTTGCAAAGATGAGCCAGACAGTACCCCAGCCTCCCAGGGCTGACAGCAAGAAGAAAAGAGGTGTAAACAGACAACTTGGGGGTCTTTGGCATGCCTGAGTTCAAGTCCTGTTCCCCTCTTGCCAGCTGCCTGGCCTTGGTCAAGCTGCCTAATGTCATGGGATACCTTTCACAGATCCATCATTCAAGGATCTGTAAGAAGGACAGTGTGGCTGGAGCACAGAGAGGAAGAAGAATGGCTGGGCCACAGGAGGCCACTTGGGCACTGTGGGCCACAGTGAGGCACTTGGGAGGCCACATGTGACTCTGATGTCCTTCCAGGCTTCAGATCAGCTGGGACCCACTCAGATTGTGAAGATCCGAACTCAGGAAACCCCCAAGCTCCTGCTGAGCCAAGGTAGTGCCAAGATGGCCCAACTGATTGTGCTGGAAGTGTTCGCCACCAATGAAGCCCTCCACCCCTTTTTCACCTTGGGCATCGTGAGTTCAATTGTCTGTGATGTTGGCACCAGCCTGGGGACACTCCTGTTCACTGTTCTTGTTCATATTCTTGTGTGTTAAACATTTCTGCCACTCTTGTCACCCAGCAGGGGTCAGTGAGAGGAAGCTCTGGACCAGTGTGAGATTTGGGGGCCCGACTTGGACCTTAATAATTTATTAGCCAGGGATCTGGGAAGAAACTTAACTCGCACACACAAAAGGAATTATATTAACTCATATAACTAAAAATTCCAGGTGGTATTGGCTTCAGGAATAGCTGGATCTAGGTGCTCAAACAATCTCATCTTCATTCTTCTCTCTCCCATCTAGCAGCCTTGTTTTCCTTTGTGCTGCCTTTTATCCTCAGCCAAAGTATTCCTTTATGGAAGTTCCCCAAGCTACATCAGTCTAATGTCCTATCAGCCTGGCAATCCCAGTAGGAAGAACCTCTTTGCTAATAGTCCTAGGAGAAGTCTCAAGGCTAACTCTCATTGAATAAGCTTGAGTCATGTGCCCATTCCTGAGCCAATCAGTGTGATCATAAAAATAGAATATGTAAATTTCCTGAGCTCGCACACATACATCCAGAGTAGAGGGTGGGAGTGGGTCCAACCAAACCACACAGACTGAGGGGGAAGGATATTCTGAAATATGAGCAGAACAAAATAATCTCCAAGGAAGTTCTTACCTGATGTTCTGTTACCCCACCAAGTCAGATCTCATTTGGCTTCCATTTGGGGGGGACCTGGAGCTGAAGTTAATGGGGTGTGTATCCTCAAATGACAAGCCTAATAGGAAGGCTCTTAGGCAAGAGCCCTAGAAGCAGAGCCTGAGACAGAGATTCTTGTAAAACACATATAGAGGGAGAGAGCTCTCAGGGTGGGGCAGGGGAGGGTCCGAGCAAAGACGTGATCTCCACTGCAACCTCGCTTTGGCTTGATCCCATAGGGAGCCTGGAGCATGTTCTGTGCCACCCTGAGTCCACGCCAGGCCCAGACCTTTTGTCAGACAGTCCCTTGTCCGTCAGTTATTGGCCACCAATGGCCCCAGAAAGGCAGCTCCATTTCCCCAGAGAAAGAGGTGGCTGTGAGCAATCAGTGCAGGGTGGCTGCCCCACCTGTAAGGGGACCTGAGCAGGGCACCAACCACATCCCCTACAGAGGGCAAAGGAGAAGAGGGACAAGGAAGGACTCATAGGTGGGCACTGGATATTAGGGCCATCCATGCCTAAACAGGCAGTCTGGACAGTACCTGGTTGTTGATACCTGACTCATGTTGACCCTGTCCTTAAGCAAGGTCACTGTGTGCAGCTGTGCAGGTTGCTCACCGCCCAATGCCAGGGGATGCCTTTCACAGAGACGGCACGATGAATGGGGCCTGGAGTTGTTTAGCTTGGAGCGCTGCTTCCTGTGTTAATGGATCTTCTGATCCCAAACCTGCCCCGGGCCAGCAGTGGGAATGGACTGCCCAGGCCAGCCTCACCCCCTGGCCAGTGGCAGGCACTTTAGCCACCAAGTCCAGGCTTGCAAGATAAGTTTGTGCTTGGGGACTTCTGGCCTGGAACTGGAGCCTGGCACACTGCCCTTAGGGTCACCCCAGCCCACAGGCAGGTTGATGCATATCTTCGGCCCTGCATCTAGGACGTGGCTTAGCTGTCCACCTTTCCAGTAATAACAGAAGTTACTATTCCCCTGGGTTCACTGATCTTCGTCCTTCAGTTTCTTCACCTCCATGATGGGGCAGTAATAGGACACGGCCCATAGAGTTGTGAGGATTAAAGGAGATATTAATATAAACTCTTAAAACACCTGACACACAGCAAGGGCACTATGCAAAAGGTTACTGTCACCATCACCGTCATCATCATCATTCCCCTCAACAAGGCTACACTGTAGGGGAGTGGGTACCCCATTTAACAGATGAGGAAAGTGAGGCCAGAAAGGTGAAACCCTTTCCAAGGTCACAGAGCCAGTAGCTGAGACTCAGACCATGTCAGCATGACCCCAGAGCTTTCTTGCACAACCCCCGGCCCCACATGGGACACATCCTCTTAAGAGAAATGGGACACAGGCATTCTCTTGTTGCAGGAAGCCAGTTCGGAAGCTCAGTTTTACACCAAAGGTGACCTACTTATGCTCAACTTCAATAACCTCAGGTAAAAATGTAACTCATCTCAAAGATTCTGCTCATTAAGGTGAGTCCTGCCCGGGACGGTAGATTTCTTTCAATACCCAGTGTGTGGGTGTCACTGACGGTGGCTCTAGGATGGACAGTGGCTCTAGGATGGACAGTCTAGGACTGAATGTGATGGAGAGGGAAGGAAAGAAGTGGCCTGCGGCAGCTTCAGAGCAGATAAGCCCTGGCTGAGAATGGCCTACCCAGCACCATCCCCTAGGTCCAGACAGCCCATCCTGGCCACTTCCAGTCACCCCAGTGCAGAAGTGCAGGTCCTGCCACCATCAATTGGTGAACATACAAAAATCAGACTATTAGACTACCCCAGGGCCTACATTCCCACACTGCAGCAGACACCTGAGCTGGGACTAGATGGCCCTGGGACCAGAGCATGGACTCCCTGGTCCACCCCAGCCCACATCCTGGTGATTGATTTTCCTGATCTTCAGACTGAGGCTTGTTTTCTGTGTCCCCCATCCCACCCACCACTGGAACATAAACTGTTATGTGCCAGACGTTAGAGTCATGCCATGCCTAACACATAATAGGTGCTCGATAAAGAGCTGTTGGATGAATGGATGGGCACACAGACAGGACTCCAAGGGGCCCCTCTCACAGGCATCTTCTGTTGCAGGTGTGATCGGATCCAACTGATGAATTGGGCTATTAACTGGTTCAAAGTAAGTTTTTCTTCCATTTTTTTGGTATTGTTTTTGGTTGGGGGGAGGGGTGGTTGAGACAGAATCTCACTCTGTTACCCAAGCTAGAGTGGCTAGAGCCATGGCATCATAGCTCACAGCAACCTCACACTTTTGGGTTTAGGCAATCCTCCTGCCTCAGCCTCCTAAGTAGCTGGGACTACCGGTGCCTGCCACAACACCTGGCTAATTTTTCTATTTTTAGTAGAGATGAGGTCTTACTCTTGCTCAGGCTGATCTGGAAGTCCTGATCTCCAGGGATCCTCCCAGCTTGGCCTCCCGGAGTGCTGGGATTACAAGCATGAGCCACCCTATCCAGCTTGTTCAAATAAGTATTAACAGATTATCCCAGAGGCCACAGCGGGAATGGCCCGTTCTTAAGAGGCATTGTCCAGGATTTGCTTCAGACAAGATCCTCCCAGAAGCCCCATAGACGCCTGGCTGGCCCCCAGGTCATCAACTGAAGTCCAGCCTCCCAGCTCAGGCTTTTACTAACACAACTAAGAACACACACACACACTCACATACACAAATACACATGCTCACAGACACACATTCCCTGCCTTTCAGTGACATTTCGATCCTAAATTAGAAAGCAAATGTCCATGGTTCACATCTCACTTCACTTACATAGATTCTCCCAGTAACCCTGGGCAGCCCCTTCTCTTTGGTCTTCAGTTTCCTGACGCCTGTCCTCTGCCATGTTTTCTTTGCACTTTATATTTTGGGAGTTTTAAAATGTTTTTTGACTAATATTTTAAAATAGGGAGATTTCCACATGAAAATCAGGACTTCTGGCTTCCCTTGAGAAGTTAAAAACTCAGGCAGGCTAGGCACAGTGGCTTACACCTGTAATTCCTCTACTTTGGGAGGCCAAGGCCAGAGGATCACTTGACCGGGAGTTCAAGACCAGCCTGGGCTATACAGCAAGTCCCAAATCTCTAAAAGAAAGAAAGAAAATCGTAGGCAATGCAGGGCAAAATTCCCTCAAGTCAAATTTGACTAGAACACAGCAGCGGAGGTCCTGAGAATGGGACACCTCCCATGCACCCCAATGTCCTCACCTACTAAGCCCCCAGGGGCAGCTAAATTCATATCCCAAGAGCCCTTGAGGCCCTGAATAGCCAGGGATCTGAGATTCCGGCATCTCCACCCCTGCCCTCACCTTGGGGTGAGCTGTGCCCATGCAGAATGACTGGGGAAGCCTTTGGATACTCAACTGGAGTGACAATGCCCCTTCTCTCTCACAGCCTGAATCTCTGACAGACGTCATCACCGAGATCCTTCTCTCCACCCTGCTGCCGAACCAGAATGGTGGGTCCCTTGGCCATGTGTCCCCCCTTCCCCCAGGACCTTGCTTTATTTCTCCTGCTTGCATCTCCACTTGGGACCCCTTTCATTCATTTTCCATCCGTCCCTCAAAGCCCAGTTCACCCTTCCCCTTCTCCTAGAAGTCTTCCTGGTCTCCCACTGCCAACGTCACGGCCCAGTTTCCTAGTGCCAGAGCCTGGGCTTCCAAAGATGAGCCAGACAGTACCCCAGCCTCCCAGGGCAGACAGCAAGAAGGAGAGAGGTGTAAACAGACAACTAGACCACACTTGGGGGTCCTCGGCATGCCTGAGTTTGAGTCCTGTCCCCCTCTTGCCTGCTACCTGGCCTTGGTCAAGCTGCCTAATCCTTCCACACCTTGGTTTCTCCATCTTTAAAAATGGAGAAATAAAAGTCCCTTCCTCAGAGGCAGAAGACGATAGTTGGACAGGGCAGAGGGGCCCCGCACAGTCAGCGCTCAACACTTCTTAGCCGTGGCTGGTGCTGCTGGTGTGTTATTTGTTACTAGTGGGAGAAGCAGAGACAGAGGTACTTTAATGAAGCCCCAGGTCAGGGGTGGGGAGAGTTGACAACCTCCATCAGCCTTGCCTTTTTAATTTCTTTGTTTTATGAAAGTAGGGAATCTTGCAGCACAGAGATCTGTGCTGTGGTGATAATGGCAATCCCCGACAGGCTGTGAGCAGGAGTGCGAGAGGATGTGAGGGTTGTGGTTTGTGAGCAGCCAGAAGCCACCGCCAGAGGCAGAAGGTGGGGAGATGGGGCCAGAGAAGAGGTGTGCGGAGGCAGAGGGGGCAGCCCGAAGCAGGCATATCAGGGCCTGCGGGCCAGCCTCTGGCTGCCCAGTCCCGCCCAGACCCACCCGTCTCTCATCATGTTTGTTATTTTCAGGCAAATTAAGACCTGGGGTCCCAGTGTCAATAGTGAAGGACTTGGGATTCGAGGCAGCTTCGTGCTCCGTGATCAAGGTGAGTAGGGTGCGGACCTAATTAAACACCCTGCCCTGGGGAGGGCACAGCCACTGAGAGAGCCCTGGCTGGGAGGTGGGACTTTGTGCAAGTCCCTTCACCTCAGGGCCTCACCTCCTCACCTGCGAGGGAAAAGGTTGCCTGTGCCCTACGAATGGGACCCTCTTAGCCTGGGGTGAATACACTGCGTCCGTCCTTCTTCTTACCCCTTTTTTCTTTCATGTATTTATTCATTCAGTAGATATTTTTGAGGGCCTCCTGTAAGCCAGGCATGCTTCTGAGTCCTTGTGGTTACAGAAATAAGCAAACAGAAAACATCCACGTGCAGAGCCCGCGTTCTAACAGAGAAGGCAAATACATAAATTCATAAATACATAACATCCGGCCAAAGAGATAAAGGCTGAGATGAAAAATAAAGCAGGTTTGAGAGGAAGAGTAATGCCATGGGAAGGGGTGATGTTTTAGATGGGGTGTCAGGGAGGGACTTTCTGAGGATGTGACATCCGAGCCAAGGAGGGGAGGGAGTGAGCCCTGTGAGTAGCTGGGAGAAGTGTCCCATTGGAAGGGACAGCAAGTGCAAAGGCCCTGAGGCAGGGTTGTTTCGTGTTCCAGGAAAGATGAAGAGGGAGGCCCAGGGGTCTGTGGAGCATAGGCCTAAGACATCACACACACACATACACAAACACACAGTTCAGCAGGGGTTGGGATCGTGTCCATTTTGCCCGTGCCTCTGTCTGTAGTGCTCAGCAAAGCCTGGAAGGGAGTAGATGTCTGGTAAATACTTGTTGAGCATTTATTGCTACTCTGCATGGTATCTGTGGGGAAGAGGAGCTATAGCTGTGTCACCCTCACCCATGATTACCCTTAAAAGCAACAGCTCACAGTCAGTGCATGCCAGGCACTGTGGGACAGGCAGCATCAACTCAGTCTTTACACCCTCAGTCAGCAGGCCAGCAGGCATTTACTGAGCACCTGCTGTGTGCAGGCACTGATCATCATGGTGAACAAGGCAGACAGAAGCCCCTGCCTTCTCAGTTTCAATGCCACTCTAGAGGAGGACAGGTGCTGAAAACAGAATTTTTAACAATTAAGAAAACCCAGCTGGGCATGGTGGCTCATGCCTGTAGCCCTGGGAGGCCAAAGCACGTGGATTGCTTGAGTGCAGGAGTTCAAGACCAGGCTGAACAAGAGCAAGACACCATATCTACTTAAAATGGAATAAACTAGCTAGGCATGGTTGAAGTCCCAGCTAGTCACGAGACTCAGGCAAGAGGATCACTTGAGCCCAAGATTTTGAGGTTGCTGTGAGCTATATGATGCTGCCACAGCACTCTACCCAGGGTGACAGAGTGAGACTGAGTCTTGAAAAAAGAAAAAGGAAAGGGAAAAGAAAAGAGGGAAAGGGAAGGGGAGGGAAAGGAAGGGAAGGGAAGAGAAGGGAAGGAAAAAAATCCACATGCTACTTGCCTATCACCCTTCCTTAATAAGGTATCCAACCTAAGGCCCAGGAGGTGCTCGGACCAAGCCTTTACCTCCTATTAGTCCTAATCTGCCCCAAACTGTCGATTGGAACCACTGAATTCTGAGCTGTTTAGTTTGGGAGAAATCCACACAGGACAGGAAGTCTCAAATATAACCCAGGGTCACAGCTGAAGGAAGGGCTGGAGGCTTTGTTAACCAACTTCAAAAGTGAGGTGACATTTTCATTATTATTAGCTATCCACCCTGAAAAATTGTGCCTATGCTTCAGCTGGTTCTGATGGGGAATGATGAGAACAGCACTGTAGACAGTTCAGAGAGGCTGAGAGTCTGGACCCAGGAACCAGACCACGGTTCCAACCCCAGCCCTGCCTCTCTTTAACCATGGGACCTGGGGCAGGTCCTTTGGCCTCTCTGAGCTCAGCTTCCTCATCTACAAACCCAGCAGATGTCTGAATATACAGGTCATTCACTAAGGATGACACTACAATGACCCAATTATAACATAAACAATTTATCTAAGACAGATACACACTTGATTCAAGTTGAATGAACAACTAGCACTCCATACCAATGGGTGGCCAGAGCTTACTTTATTTCATCTATCTCTTACTAGGGGGCGTTTAGAATCGTGCTTTTCTTTTCTTTTCTTTTTTTTCTTTTTTAAAATCAACTTACATTGCCTAATCCATCATTTATCATCTGATTTGGAAACGTATCGTTTCTATCTTTGGATCCATTTCCAAATTACCCATTTTGCTTTATTCATTTGTTTTTAGTTAACAGCACATTGATTTTCTTTCTATAACTTTATAACAGACTGTGTTTTAAAATCTAGTAGAGGAAATGAATAAAAGGATAGATATGAGATAAAGCAAATAGGGTTAAAAGAAAACTTGATGGTAGAATTTAGGGGATGGGTATAAAGATGTTCACTGTAAAATTCTTCAGCTTTGCTGGCTCTTTAAAAGTGGTCATAGGCTGGGTGCAGTGGCTCACACTTGTAATCCTAGCATTCTGGGAGGCTGAGGCAAGAGGATCCCTTGAGCTCAGGAACTCTGACCAGCCTGAGCAAGAGTGAGACTCTGCCTCTACTAAAAATAGAAAACAATAGTTGTGGCAGGATCCTGTAGTTCCAGCTACTCAGGAGGCTGAGGCAGGAGGATCACCTGAACAGGAGTCTGAAGTTGCTCTGAGCTAGGCTGATACCATGGTGCTCTAGCCTGAGCAACAGAGTAAAGACTCTTGTCTCAAAAAAAATGTTCTTAATAAATGTTGCGGAAATCTAATAGAGTAAGTTCCTCTTATATTACACTTAAGTTTCCCCCCTACAAAAAAGCCAGAGGTTTGCTAAAAATTCAGCTGCCTGGGTCCCAATGGATATAGCCAGGAATCTTCATTTTAAAGAATTTGGAGAGCTTTGGTGGCAGGCTGGGCTAGGGGACAACAGTCCTACACAGTCCCACTGCCTGCACAGAGATACTTCACCTCTGCCTCAGGCCCGTGGATAGCTTTACTATTCACACAGACCCTCCACCTCCATCCCCTCCAAGAATTCTGTATTTGTGAGTTCAGGGTCATGACTCCCCATCACCAGCAGTCACCTTGTGGAGAACCAAACCACCATAAACCACAACAGGCAAGAGATAAAAACCTATTTGTCTTTTCTCTTCCAATCCCAGAACGCCCTTGTGGTCACACCAGCCTCCTCGCAGACGCTCAGCTCCCTTGTCTCCCAGTGAAACTTGGACCATGACCCATCCAGGGAAGGCTGGGCACAAGCTCTGTAGACCACCACTCTCTGTAATCAATAAACATTGCCTCTGACACCTGCAGTCTGGAGTGTATTTTTGTCCCTGTAGAGGGGTCAGTTTGTGCCTGGCAGTCTTGGGGACTAAACATCTGAGCCAGATCTGGGTCATGTTCAGCCAGATCTGGGTAATGTTCAGCCAGATCTGGGTCATGTTCAGGCCCATCTGAGCCAACCTGGGCAATGTCTGAGCTACATCTGGGCTACATTGTACCACATGTAGATGACATCCTGGTCTCAACCACCTCCCTCGCCTTCAGGAATAAGAAAGCCATTCCTGGCTCAGCGCCTGTGGCTCAAGTGGCTAAGGCGCCAGCCACGTACACCTGAGCTGGCGGGTTCAAATCCAGCCTGGGCCCGTCAAACAACAATGACAGCTGCAACCAAAAAATAGCCACACGTTGTGGCGGGCGCCTGTAGTCCCAGCTACTTGGGAGGCAGAGGCAGGAGACTCACTTGAGCCCAGGAATTGGAGGTTGCTGTGAGCTGTGATGCCACTGCCCTCTATCCAGGGGGACAGCTTGAGGCTCTGTCTCAAAAAA
>CAUYRH010168178.1:0-12573 GCA_963574655.1 Perodicticus potto | reverse complement strand
ATCCTTTCCTGGGTTGGTGGGCATTTAGGCTTTTTCCACATTTTGGCGATTGTAAATTGAGCTGCAATAAACAGTCTAGTGCAAGTGTCCTTATGGTAAAAGGATTTTTTTCCTTCTGGGTAGATGCCCAGTAATGGGATTGCAGGATCAAATGGGAGGTCTAGCTTGAGTTCTTTGAAAATTCTCCATACTTCCTTCCAAAAAGGTTGTATTAGTTTGCAGTCCCACTAGCAATGTAAAAGTGTTCCCTTCTCTCCACATCCACGCCAGTATCTGCAGTTTTGAGATTTTGTAATGTGGGCCATTCTTGCTGGTGTTGGATGGTATCTCAGCAACATGAATAGAACCTTCTTTAAAGAAGACAGACCAAAAAAAAAAAAAAAGACGACAGACGAATGGCTGACAAACATATGAAAAAATGCTAATCATCCCTAATTATTAGAGAGATGCAAATACCATTTGTGGGTCGATGGGCACTTAGGCTTCTTCCATGACTTAGCAATTATGAAGTGGGCTACCATAAACATTCTGGTACAAATATCTTTGTTATGATATGATTTTTGGTCTTCTGGATATATACCTAGTAGAGGAATTGTAGGATTGAATGGCAGGTCTATTTTTAGATCTCTGAGTATTCTCCAAACATCTTTCCAAAAGGAATGTATTAGTTTGCATTCCCACCATTAGTATAGAAATGTTCCTTTTTCTCTGCATCCACGCCAACATCTCTGGTTTTGGGGTTTTGTGATGTGGGCTAATCTTACTTGAGTTAGATGATATCTCAAGGTAGTTTTGATTTGTATTTCTCTGATGATTAAGGATGATGAGCATTTTTTCATGTATCTGTAGGCCATGCACCTGTCTTCTTCAGAGAAGTTTCTCTTCAAGTCCCTTACCCACCCTGAGATGGGATCACTTGTTTTTTTCTTGCTAATACGTTTGAGTTCTTTGTGGATTCTGGTTATTAAACCTTTGTTGGAGACATAACCTGCAAATATCTTTCCCCATTCTGAGGGCTGTCTGCTTGCTTTACTTACTGTGTTCTTGGATGTGCAGAAGCTTTTTAGTTTGATCAGGTCCCAGTAATATATTTTTGATGCTGCTTCAATTGCCTGGGGCGGTCTTCCTCACAAAATATTCACCCAGATGGATTTCTTCAAGAGTTTTCCCTGCACTTTCTTCTAGTATTTTTATAGTTTCATGTCTTAAGTTCAAATCTTTAATCCAGTGAAAGTCTATCTTGGTTAATGATGAAGGTGGGGGTCCAGTTTCAGTCTCGTACAGGTCACCAGCCAGTTCACCAAGCACCATTTGTTAAGTAGGGAATCTTTTCCCCACTGAATGTTTTTAATTGGCTTGTCAAAGATCAAATAACAGTAAGTAGCTAAGTTCATCTCTTGGTTCTCTATTCTGTTCCATACATCTACCTCTCTGTTTTTGTGCCAGTACCATGCTGTTTTGATCACTGTCAATTTATAATACAGTCAGAGGTCTGGTAGTGTGATTCCTCTTGCTTTGTTTTTATTTCTGAGTGAAGCCTTGGCTATTCGATGTTTTTTCTGATTCCATATAAAATGAAGTATTATTTTTTTGAGATCTTTAAAGTATGACAGTGGAGCTTTAATAGGGATTGCATTAAAATTGTATATTGCTTTGGATAGTATGGACATTTTAACAATGTTGATTCTTCCCAGCCATGAGCATGGTATGTTTTTCCATTTGTTAATATCTTCAGCTATTTCTTTTCTTAGAGTTTCATAGTTCTCTTTATAGAGATCGTTCACATCCTAGGTAAACTCCCAAATATTTCATCTTCTTTGGCACTACTGTGAATGGAATAGAGTTCTTGATTGTTTTTTCAGCTTAGTGTTTTTCCTATGCTTCCTTTGAGGATTTTTATTGTTTCATACCTTAAATTTAAGTCCTTTATCCATCTTGAATCAATTTTTGTGACTGGAGAAATGCGTGGGTCCAGTTTTAGTGTTTTACATGTGGATATCCAGTTCTCCCAGCACTATTTATTGATTAGGGAGTCTTTCCCCCAAGGTACATTCTTGTTTGGTTTATCGAAGATTAGGTGGTTGTAAGATGTTAGTTTCACTTCCTGGTTTTCTATTCGATTCCAGATGTCTATGTCTCATGGTGCCAGTACCATGTTGTCTTGACCACTATGGCTTTGTAGTACAGCCTAAAATCTGGTATGCTGATGCTCCCAGCTTTGTTTTTATTACTAAGAACTGCCTTAGCAATACTGGGTGACAGTGTTTTATCCCACTTTTATTGATGTTAAAATTCAGCAGTGAAGTCAATTGTTGTTAGTCTATTTCATTCATTATAAAGTTTTTCCATTAGCCTTTCACCTATTGGGGTTTGTAAAATGATGGTGTTCTATTTATATCATCCTTTCAGCATTTATTAGCAATGATTTGTCTACAGAAAGGAACTTTACGGGCTGGGCCAGGTGGCTTATGCTTCTAATCTCAGCACTTTGGGAGGCTGAGGTGGGAGAACCGGGAGTTTGCTTGAGGCCAGGAGTTCAGGACTAGCCTGAGCAACATAGTGAGACCCCCATCTACACAAAAAATGGAAAAATTAGCCAGTGTAGTGGTGTATCCCTGAAGTCCCAGCTACTTTTTGTTAATAGGGAATAATTATGAATTTGTGAATTTTAATATGTTTGATGTATGTATTTCAATCTGTTGCAGTCATTTTTTTTCATACTAAATGATGTCATTTTTTGGTGAGTAGGACCTTTTTCAAGTTGGCTTCTGTGTCTTTTTTTCTTCTACTTATTTTTATTTTTTTTACTGAAATCATAGCTGTGTACATTAATGCAATTGTGGGGTACAATGTCCTGGTTTTATATACAATTTGAAATACTTTCATCAAACTGGTTAACATATCCTTCACCACATTTTCTTAGTTATTGTGTTAAGATATTTATATTCCACCCTTAGTAGATTTAACATGTACCCTTCTAAAATGCACCATAGGAGTGGTCCCACCATTTACCTTTACTCTCCCCTTTCCCCTTCATCTTGGGCTATAGTTGGGTTATAGCTTTCATATGGAAGTGTGGGTGCTTATAAATTAGTTTCATAGGAGGGCTAAGTACATTGGATACTTTTTCTTTCATTCTTGAGATACTTTGCTAAGAAGAATATGTTCCAGTTTCATCCATGTAACCATTTGAGAATATTGATAAGCCTGGTAGTATTTTGGGTATCAAGTTTTTCGAAAGTCCAGTGGACATTTTTAATCCTTTTGCCATTGTAGAAGTTGGAATTTGATCAAAAGTTTCTGAGTGGGTTTACTTTGGTGGTAGAGGATTGTGCTGGTCATTATGGAAGATAGATCTGAGAATATCCTGGAGAGCTGACTTAGTTATGGCAAATTTCTTCACCATGTGAATGTCATTAAAGTATTTAATTTCTCCATCATAAATGAAACTCAGTTTACCTGGATATAGGATCCTGGGTTGAAAGTTATTTTGTTTTAGGAGGTTAAAGGTCAATGACCATCCTCTTCTAGCTTGAAAAGTTTTAGCAGAGAGATCTGTAGTCATTCTAATATTCTTTCCCTTGTAGGTTATAGTTTTTATTACGTCTGGCTGCTTGCAGAATTTTCTCCTTCATATTAACTTTGGTGAAGTTAATTATAATGTGTCTGGGAAGTGTTTTATTTGGATTGAGTTGTGCTGGGGTTCTGAAACTGTCTGCTATCTGAATTTCAGAATCTTTTGCCAAGTTAGGGAAATTCTCCACTATTATCTCTTACAGTAGAACATTTGGGCCTTCGAAGCAACCTCATTGCCTTCAGGAATTCCTATAAGGCAAATATTAGTTTTCTTTGAATTGTCCCAGAGCTGAGGGAATGATCCATTTTTGCTCTCCACTTTTCTTCCTCTTTGAGCATTTGGGAGTATTCAAAAGCTTTGTCTTCAATATCAGAAATCCTTTCTTCTGCCTGTTCCATTCTATTACTGAGCGATTCTACTGTATTTCTCAGATATTTGAGGCTGCAAGTTCTTGTCTCAATGTGTCAAAATCTTTGGTAATTCTGTCTTTGAATTTATTGAATTCTTGAGACAACTTTTGAAATGCTCCTTGAATTTCTAATTCTAACTTTACCTCCATTCTGTTAATCTTATTTGCAATCCAAATTCTGAATTCGATTTCTGACATGTCAGCCATTTGTTTATGAATGGGATCTTCTGGTGTGTCTGCCTTGTCATTCCTTGGGGGTGTTGATCTACTCTGATTGTTCATGTTACCAGAGTTTTTCTGCTTATTCCACCCCATAATTATTTTTCACCGTTTGGCTAGATGAGCAGATAAGGTGAAATTGGATTGGAGGGTCCTGGAGTAGTGATTAACCAGCACTTTGCCCAAGAGCTGGGACTGGTGACCGCAGGTTTTCCCCTACAGCTTTGCAAAGGATCCGTATAGTACTAAAGCCTGAGACACTGGGGACCTACTTGGTGTGGTGGGGCTAAGTGGCTCTGTCTTGTTTTCAGCTGGTCTTTGTCCAATCCTAGTGAATCAGTAACTCTGGGTTAAAGTCTCAGCTGTGGAGAAATACAAGCCACTAAGATACTCCGCCCCCCCCCATGGACAATAACTAGAAAAGGAAAATCAAACCTTCCCACAACACAACCAGGTACCACCTTGGATGGTCCTTGGGTAATTGGCTCAGGTCAAGAGTTCCAAATCAGGGCAGCACCTGTGGCTCAGTGGGCAGGGCGCCAGCCCAATATACCAAGGGTGGTGGGTTCAAACCTGGCCCCAGCCAAACTGCAACACCAACAACAAAAAATAGCTGGGCGTTGTGGGCACCTGTAGTCCCAGCTACTTGGGAGGTTGAGGCAAGGGAATAGCCTAAGCCCAGGAGTTGGAGGTTGCTGTGAGCTGTGTGACACCATGGCACTCTACTGTGGGCTTTAAGGTGAAACTCTGTCTCTACAAAAAAAAAAAAAGAGAGTTCCAAATCAATTGTCCCAGTCAGCACCCAGTCTCAAGTGGGAGAGTTCAAAAGGTCTCAAGGAACTAGATAGCAGGGGTGTGCTGGCAGCTCGAGTATGACTCACTCTGGTGCTCTGTGGAGTCAGAAGGGCCCACCCAGCAAGTGAATTAGTCTGGCAAGGTTGATGTCTCCTTCCCCACCTTGCACCTCTGTCATGCCCAGTCACTTGTAACACTGTAGGGCTATGGCCCAGTTCCCTCCAATGAGCAGATACACCAGGGGTTTGTGCCTACTTGAGTCACTGGGAGATCTATGTCTCCTTGGCCAGGCCTCCATACTCTGCCACCATTTGGCAGGGGGAGCTGAAGCCTGACTACCTTGGGTACTTAATGGAGGCTGGGGAGTTTCACTCAGTTCCAGCCCCACCCCCGATTGATGTTGCTGCCACTTATATTCTCACAGAATTTGTGTTTCTGTCCCGGCTATGTTCCTCTGTGGGCCAGGCACTATTTGAGTTCACAGAAACTGTGACTCAGCCCCTCCCTGTGCCGCTGCGCCAGTTCTCACAGAGCTGGCCTCTCTGTCTCTGCTGCACCCTGTGTTGGTGCGTGCAGGGTTAGAGCTCACAAATGGCTCTCAGTTCCTGCCCTTCCCTGGGCTGAGGCTGCTGTCACACCTGCTTTTGTCCCAGCTATGCTCCTCTGGGGGTCAGTTGCATCTTTGGCTCACAAAAGCAGCGATTCTGACTCAGCCCCACTCTGGGAATATGCCACCTCTGCACACACGCAGATTCTATTCTCTGTCCCTTCCACGCCCCACCTGGGTAGGTACTATCTCAGGCATACCCGTTGCTCAGAGGGCCTGTGTTTCTGTCCCAGCTCTATTCCACCCATGACTGCTAGCGGAGCAGAGGCCCGGCTCCTTCTGCTAAGAAAGGCAGAAAATGTTTCTCCAAAACATCACCAGGGGTTTGAGCCCTATTGTTCCCGCCATTGCTGCTGCTGTGCTGCTCACGGGGCACCATCTCTCCTTCACTCGTATGGCTCTCTTATTCCACAGTCCCTGCTTTACACTCATGCCACCAATTCAGCACAGATGTGTAACAGCCTATGCCCTGTCTACACCTCTCAAGAAAATGCCCAAGAATCTGTACTCTTTGGGGATCAGGCTTTCAGATCATGGGGTGAGAGTGGAAGGGAGTGCTGGGAGTTCAGAATTGCAGGTACAGTATATGTTCAGTTTTATGCCTGATGGGAGAGTGCCATGGCACACTAGTGGGTCCTCTCTGGGGAAGGAATTCCGGTTTTTAGAGGGTCTTTCCTATGGGATAAAATAGGAGGAGATCTGAACTCTGCTTGCTTGTTTGTAGAAAGTATACTGCAAACTGTTCTCATGGTGGTGGGGGGGACTCCCATCTGCTTGGTGATGGGTTTTGTACCTATTGTTTGTTTCCTTGGGGTTACAGCTCGCCTCAGCAGGGGTTATGTGTGCTTTTCAAACTTCTCTCTTGGCTCAGCTCCAAACCATCAGCTTACTTGCTAAATTTCTGTCCCTTAACTCTCCTTCTGGACGGGAGCCTCTGTGGAAAGCTGGCTCCAGTCTGCCATCTTGCCACCTCCCCTTCTATTTATGTCATGAAAAATTTTTATCACATGTAAAAATAGAAGGGAATAATAAAATGAAACTATATATATGCCTGTTTCTAAGATTCAGTAATTATCAAGATTTTGTCATACTTGCTTCAAAATCGTTTTAAAAACACAACGTAGATTCACACTGAAGTGTGTAACATTTCCCATGTGTAGCAACTTCTTGGATCCAAGAGCCAAGAAGTCTGGGTAGATGCCCAAGTCTGTCCTGTCTTAAGACAAGTCAAGACAGACTTGGGCATCTACCACCCTGCAGAGTTAGACTGTACCACACTTTATTATACTTTTTCTACTTATGAACAATTAGGCTTTCACTATTATAAATGCATGTTGCAGTGAACATTTCTGAACCTATTTATCTATGCTTATGTCTGAGGGATTTTCTGGGTATATACCTGGAAGTAGAATTGCTTGGTTATAGAATATTCTCTCATCGGCCTTACTAGATATTTCTAAATTATTCTCCAGAGTGATTGTACCAATATACATTTTCCCTTTTTCTGTTTCTCTTCTTGGGTATATCCTTATTGATACTTGATATTATCAGATTTAAAATCTTTGCTAATTTTAATGAGTGTAGAAAGTGTTTAATTTGTATTTCCCTGGTTATTGGTAAGATTCATTTATCAGTCATTTATTCACCAAAATTATTGAGTACCATGTACTAGGCACTGTTGTGTGTTTGGTACACATTAGAGGTTAAAACAAAGATACCTGCCCTTATGGATCATATAGAAGGATACAGACAATAAGTGAGAAGCATAATAAATATTGGTAAGTATTAGAGAATGAGAAGTGCTATCGGGTGTGTTTTAGTTTATTCAGGTTTCTATGACAAAATATCATAAACTGGGTAGCTTATAAACCAGCAGTTCTCAACCTGTGGGTTGTGACCCAAAGGAACTGTATTAAAGGACTGTGACATTAGGAAGGTTGAGAACCACTGTTTTTTTTTTTTTTTGTTGTTGTTGTTATTGTTTTTTTTTGTTTTTGAGATAGAGTCTCACTATGTCACCCTAGGTAGAGTGCTGTGACATCACAGCTCACAGTAACCTTAAACTCCTGGATTTAAGTGATTCTCTTGCCTCAGTTTCCCGAGTAGCTGGGACTACAGGTGCCTGCCACAACACCTGGCTATTTTTTGTTTTTGTTTTTGTTTTTTGAGACAGAGCCTCAAGCTGTCGCCCTAGGTAGCGTGCCATGGCATTACAGCTCATAGCAACCTCCAGCTCTTGGGCTCAAGTGATTCTCCTGCCTTTGCCTCCCAAGTAGCTGGGACTACAGGTGCCCGCCACAATGCCTGGCTATTTTTTTGGTTGCAGCCATCATTGTTTGGTGGGCCCCGGCTGGATTTGAACCTGCCATCTCAGGTGTATGTGGCTGGCGCCTTAGCTGTTTGAGCCACAGGCACTGAGCTACACCTGGCTATTTTTTGGTTGCACTTGTCATTGTTGTTTAGCAGGCCCAGGCAGGGCTCGAACCTGCCGGCTTCATTGTATGTGGCTGGCGCCCTACTCATTGAGCTATGGGCGCTGAGCCAAGAACCACTGTTATAAACAATAAAAACGTATTTCTCATGGTTTTGGATGCTAGGAAGCCCAAGATCAAGGTACCAGCAGATTTACTGTCTGGTGAGGACCCATTTCCTGGTTCAGAGATGGTACATTGCTGTGGCAGCATTCTCACCTGGTGGAAGCATGCTTTCTGGTGTCTCTTGCATAAGGGTATTAATGCCATTTATGAAGGCCCACCCTCATGACCTAATCACCTCCCAAAGACCTCACCTTCTAAATACCATCTCATTGGTGATAAGGTTTCAACATAGAAGTTTTGGAAGAATGTAAGCATTCAGACCTTAGCAGGGAGGAAACCTATTTCCTCCATGCAGGGGCTTTATACTTCTTTTGTTAGTTTTTTCCTAATTATTATAACTGGTATTTTTTAAAAATTATATTTTCTAACAGGTTATATTTTTATAGTATGTTATTATATATTCAGTTATATTATTATAATCAAATGCTTTGCTGTTCTTTTTTTTTTTTTTTTTTTTTGAGACAGAGCCTCAAGCTGTTGCCCTGGATAGAGTACTGTGGCATCACAGCTCACAGTAACCTCCAACTCCTGGGCTCAAGCAATTCTCCTGCCTCTGCCTCCCAAGTTGCTGGGGCTATAGGCGCCCGCCACAATGCCCGGCTATTGTTTGGTTGCAGCCGTCATTGTTGTTTGGCGGGCCTGGGCTGGATTCAAACCCACCAGCTCAGGTGTATGTGGCTGGTGCCTTAGCCACTTGAGCCACAGGTGCCGAGCCTGCTGTTCATTTTTTAAAGTATTGATTTTATTCATCAACTCTTGTTAGTTCTAACAGTTTAGAGATTCCCCTAGATTTTCTATGTGTCTAGTTTTTGTACCTTTAAGTGACAATTTTTATTTATCTCCTTCTAGTCCTTATGCTTTTTGTTTGAACTTCTATGCATATATTTTTATTAACAGACTTTATTTTTTAGGACAGTGAGGACAGTTGTAGATTTACAGAAATATGGAGTTTATCCCCTGCCCCCATCCAACCCTTATTAACATCTTACATTACTATGGTATATTTGTTATAATTAATTAACTAATATTGACATATTATTAACTTAAAAAGTTAATATTTTTATTTATTTTATTATTAACTAAAAAATAGGGCCAAAAGTCCATGTTTTATTCAGTTTTCCTTAGTTTTTACTTCATATCTTCTTTTGGTTCCAGGATCCCATGTAGGATTGTGCATTACATTTGGTTGTCATTTAAGTTCCTCTTGGCGATGACATTTTCTCAGACTTTCCTTACTTTGGATGACCTCTTATTTAAAAAAAAATTCAGTGCCTAAGGCATTCATTGTAATTAAGTGAGAGTAGAGAGCCTTGTCTTATTTCTAAGTGTAAGGGGAATGCTTCATAAGTTTTGTTTTTTTATTTGTTTTTTGTTGTTGCTGCAGTTTTTTGTTGTTGCTGCGGGTTTGAACCCGCCACTCTGGTATATGGGGCTGGTGCCCTACTCCTTGAGCCACAGGCACCACCCCTCATAAGTTTTAAAGTACAGTGTTTGCTATGGATTTTGGTAGGTACGCTTTATGCTTTATCAGATTAAGGAAATTTTATTTTCTTTCTGATTTTCTAAGCATTTGTGTTAAGAAAAAGTATGGAATTTTATCAAATCCTCTTCTGTATCTATCACATAGTTTTTCTCCTTTATTTAATGTGGTAAATTACATGAGTACGTTTGCCTTGTGTTTAAAGCTTATCTGTTCAGGATATAGGTACATGGATATGCTAACATGCATACTTATGTACACATACATGTAAATATTCACACATATTTACATGGATTTGGCTTGGTAATCTATTAGGATTTTTGCATTTGTATTCATAGTGAGATTGGCCTGTAATATTCCTTTCTTGTGCTATCCTTGTATATTTTTTGTAGATACATTTGTTTTTCTTAGTTATCTTAGTGTTAACTATGCTCTGTTGAACTTCCTTTTGTTTTGTGCCTGGATCAGTCATTAAATATGGCTTCTGAAAATATCTACTCTGCTCTCTTAAGTCTGAATTCTTCTACTTTAATACTTAAAGTTATAGATTTTCCTCACTGTTATGCCCATGAACTACCTACAAAAATCATCATTATTTATAATTGTTATTATTTATAACTTAGTCCATTTGTTACTTTGGAGTAGATATTTGATCTTCCAAAAGTTTTGAACATTTTTGTGATCAATAGCTTTGCTAATACTATCTTATTGTTTAAATTGTGTTTAGCTTCTAATCATTTCAGTTGGAGTTGTAATAGCAGTATCTATCTCTGAAATTTGTGCCATTATTTATTGTTTGTAAAGTATGTTATATGTGAAAGTATATTTTATACACAAAGTGTTTTATATTTGGATCCAGCCATTTGAAATGCCCTAACACTCATGAGCGTTATACTATGTATACACTACCACCTATCTTCATCTGGATCATTGTAATAATTAGTGTTTCCCCTCTTGTTCCCTATAGGTCATCTCTTAGCAGCCAGAGTGATCTTTTAAAAGTGTAACCAAATCATATTCCTTTCATGTTTAAAATCCTAAATTATTTCTAACAGATTAGAATAAACTCATTACTAAATTAATTACCATGATTTATAAATTCTGTTCACCCAGTGGCTAGAATAAAGCCTTGCATATGGTGTGCAATCAATCAATAGTTGAATGAATGACTCATTCATTGGCAGCTTTGGAGAGGCTCTGACTAGCCCAGAATCTCAACAGCTTATGAATAAATGGCATAATTAGAATGAGAACATCAACTCTTGTGTTTGCAAGTTGCTGGGCCAAGTTATATTTTTCTAATCCTGTAGTGGGCTCTGGACCAAACTATTTTTGTTATCTTCCAGACTTTATGTACCTCTGTTAATTTGTTTATGCCTTTCTCTTTTTGTTGTACCTTTCCAAATCCTGCCCATCCTCAAGATTTGTGCTTAATTCTGCTCCCCTTTATAGAACATTTTTTTACAGTTTCAATACCCTGTATTTGTTTTTGTGCTGTGGTGGCTACGTGGGCAGGTAGGGTTGCAGTGACACTAGATTGTAAGGGTGAAGAGAACTCTGGTTGATACCAGATATTGCACCACATGCTCAGATAAGCAATTTCACTTCTCATGGGACCTCATAAGGGAAGAAGCACTGTTACTTAATGATGAGAAAATTTGGCCTCAGAGGTTTTCAGCTCCATTGCCCAAATGGGGAAATCTATACATTAGCCATAGGAAAATTTAGATAACTATGAAATAGTCTAAGACATCTAAGGCCAAGTGTTCTATAGCTACATGCCAGAGCTAGGGAGGTGCTAAGGTGCCATGGGTCAGAATAGCCTCTTTGCAACTGCCACAAGTGATAGTTTGGCTTATATGTCAGGATCACACAGGGAAAATAGCAGGATGCTCTGTTTCTGTTCAATAAAGATTTTGACTCTAAACACTGAAATCTTTGTCAAGGAAGCTATGATTTTTCTTTTTTCCCCTCTCTTTACTTGGGCCTCTTATTATATGTTTTTTTTTCTTCTTTCTGCTTCTAGTATTCTATTCAAGAAGAAAGCCAGAGGAAGCCATTGTCCACTGCTGCCGCCCAGTGTTGTAAGTGAGAAACTTGTCTCTGAACCTCTAGTAATTGCAGGTTTCTGTGCCTTCTCTAACCTCGGCACATTTTGAATTGGGGAGGGTAGTGATATAGTGTATATAAACAGAAGATACTCTAGAATCAAACCTATTCAAGCATATACCTCCAAAGACTATTTGCCTATTAGCTTTAAGAAAAAGTCCTTTGGTTTTGTGTGACTAGGCACGACCATGATGCTATTTTTTTTTTCTCCATTGGCTAGCTCTTACCCTTCTATCCCTATTTACCTGTTACTATTCTTTAAGGCTCTATTTAAATATCAACACCTTTGGGAAATGTTCCTTCTTTTTCCTCCTTCCTGCGAATCTAGCCTTGGTGTCTCTCCTCTGAGCTTTCATCGTCCCTCCTGTGTACAGCCATCATATCATCTATGCATATTTCCTTGCAAAAACACAAAGTTTTAAAAGACATAGACATTCTTCTATTTTGTATTTTTGGTATCTGGTTCAACACCTGATACATAGTAAGCCTCAATACAATTTGATAAATGATTAATTGAGTGAAAGAAGTTATTTCTTCTGAAATTTAATTTGTTGAGATCACAGATTCCTTCTTGAAATGAGCCATGCCTTGTTGGTATATTATTACCTTTATAAGTTCATTGGTTGCCTTCCATTGTGTACTTTTTTTTTTTTTTTTGAGACAGAGCCTCAAGCTGTCACCCTGGATAGAGTGCTGTGGCATCACAGCTCACAGCAACCTCCAATTCCTGGGCTCAAGCGAGTCTCTTGCCTCCGCCTCCCAAGTAGCTGGGACTACAGG